>CABHPQ010183450.1:0-29899 GCA_902168405.1 Peromyscus aztecus
TCTGACTCAAGTCTTGGTTTTAGTAAATTAGAGGCTTATTATTAAAAAGAGACTGTCCAGGACCAAGCTAGAGAGAGTTCTCTAGGTAAGGCCCTGGCTATTGTGAGCTAAAGGATTCTAAAGGCAAAATCCATAAAGTTATAATTTGGGGGAGCCCAATTAGCTCATATCCTGTCTAGGTGCGGGCAAGTCTTGACTTTGTAAGACATCCAGCAGATGCCTCAGGCACCCAAGCAAGCAAGCGTTTCATACAAAAGCAGGACTCACCAGTCAGCCTGTCTAATCTTGTGACCCATTACCCTGTAGAAATAGCTGAGGCAGTGAAATATTTTGCAACTATCAGCTTTTTTTTTTTTTTTTTTTTTTAAAGAATAGCCCACCTGCACTGGGAAGTGGTCCATCTCGGGTCAGCTGACAGGGTACTTTCAAAGTAAAGATAACTTCCTCGTGGCTTCTATGAGATAAAAATAGTTTTGTTTTTACAAGCATAGCACAGTAAATTTTCCTCTAAGCATAATGTTCACCATCACAGAGGCCATGAATTTGAAAGGGAGAGGAAAGAATAGAGGATTGGAGAGAGGCTATGGAAGTGGGAACGAGCAATTATATTGTAAAATGTTAAGAATCTAACATAAAACATACAAAAGAATATTCAACCCAAGGGTAGACACAATGTGAATATAGTACTTACGTATGAAATTCTCAACAAAGCCAATAGAAGAAATGTAGAGAAAAACAAAAAAAAAAGAATATTTAAACACAAGGGGAAATGTGTGAAATCTCTGTAATTTTCCTGGGCCTCAACCATAAGAGAACAGAGCAGGGTTAGGATGACAGCCCAGACATGTGCTTAGCATCTGCCAGGCCCTTGATTTGATTCCAATGAACACACACACACACACACACAGAGGCAAGAGAGAGAGAGAGAGAGAGAGAGAGAGAGAGAGAGAGAGCATAATAATACCATTTTGATTTGTGAAACTCCATTAATTATTCTTATATGAGCTGTGAAAAGATGGTTTTAAAATCTGGTCAAGAATTTACAAATAATTAACAGTGGCATTTCTGGTTCTTTCTATAGTGATGATTTTTCTAATAGACAATCAACTCAGGATTGTCTAATGCCCACGTTAGAGCAATGTAACAATTTCAGCCTCGATAAAATATGGCAATTAATTCACTTAATCTTAAAAGCCACTAATTTCAAAGGAAAAAATGTGGTGATATAGGTGATTGGATTTTGTAGCTTGCTACACAATTGAGGCTTTCACTGAAATTTGAGGGTTCAGTGAACTCCTGCTTTATTGGAGTACTCGTGGGATCCTGCTGAGAAATGGCCATTGCAATTTATTTTCTAGATGAAGCTCCAGTTTCCTTCCCTTCTGCATGCTGATTTTTCATTCCACCTTTTAATCATGGCTACTTTCTCCCAGAGTTGGGACAAGAAAACAGGGGAGGCATCATTTATGTGATCACCCTCTTTATTGCCTGCATCTATTTGCGTGCGTTAGAAAGCATCTGAGAGAATGAGGAGGCACCCCAAAGAGGTGAGAGAGCAGAACTGGGGTGGTGGTCCGGACTTCCCAACGATCTATGAGGGAGGAGGAAGGTAAAATGATACAGAAGCGGAAGAGCGGACATCCGAGCTTGACCGCAGTAGGGCTGCTGGAAGGGAGACGGTGAGACCCACCCAAACAGCACCAGAGGGGCCGCTGGGAGACCTTAAGACTAACGGCGTCAGAGGGAGGGAAAGCGGGCAGCATGTGAAGCCCAGTCCACCCTTTCTCCCTTCATCTACAGCTAGCGTTCCCTCTACTCGGTGCCTCGCCTGGACATGGGGTGGCCGGAGCTTCGGGCAGAACATTAACAGCTGTTTGTCGAGCAGCTGACGGGCGAGGTTGCCACAACACAGAGAACCCTTTCTTTATCCGCGGAGGGAGCAGGCAGTGGCTATGAGAGGAGCCTTGTTTCGGCCCGTCTTAGCCCAGCCGTGTGGGACCTCTGTGTAGCACACCACAAAGAACAAGAACCTCAAGTGTTAGTGTGCCTTTCACGTCCTGCGAAGTGACACCACCTGGCTATGTCCGCTCAGTTCCGAGACCAGCGCTGGCTTGGGCAAGGAGGGAGCTTGAGGAAGGGTCTTAGAGGGACAGTATTGGTGAATTAGAGGAACAGTTATGAGAGTAACTGCCAACCTTTAAAAAGTGCACACTTCCGGCTGGGTGGTGGTGGTGCACGCCTTTAATTCCAGCACTTGGGAGGCAGAGGCAAGCGGATCTCTGTGAGTTCGAGGCCAGCCTGGTCTACAGAGTGAGTTCCAGGACAGGCAGGGCCACACAGAGAAACTCTGTCTTGAAAAACAACAACAACAACAACAAAAAAATTGCATACTCTTGTAGAAAGACAAGAGTAAGAGAAATGGGGAGAGAGAAGAGCACTCTTGACATAGTTCACCACTTCCATAATTATTGATTTTGTCATAGGACAAGTTCACATTACCCTTACTATTGCATTATTCTAAATAATCTCTGTGTACTAACTCAGTTCTCTTAATAACCCATAATAATAATAAAGTGTCCAAGTGCTATTGTCTCCATTTTGATGATGAAATTGAAGCACAAGGCCGATTCTTTTCCACAGGCAAACTCAAGATTCTCACCCAGGCAATCTGATACAAAGAATTGCTTTAACTACCATGCCATGAATGTGTACTTATTTGTAAATCATGCATGTGTGCTATGGTAGCCATTCCAACAAATTAAAACATTCTGTCATAGAGGAAGGCTCATTAAAAATCAAGAAGTTCCAGATCCCAATGTGGTGACATAAGCCTTTAAACAGAAAACTCAGGAGGCAGAGGCAGAGGCAGGTGGATCTCTGTGAGTTCCCTGCTAGCTTGGACAGCATAGTGACTCAAAAACAAACAACCCCATCCAAAGAATCATTGAAACATTTCATCCTAGAGGGAGGATCATCAAGACTCATTAAGTAAACAAAAGTGGCAAGACAAGGAAAATATACAACTCACAAGTTTCATGAAGTTCCTGAAACTTAGAAGAGTTACAAAGTTTCAACCCTCAAGGTTATAGAAGCAAAAACACCTGCTGGGGAGAGGAGACTCTGACCTGTGGAGCTTCCTGAAATTCATTGGAGGTGCTCTGGGAGCTCTAGGTATACACTTTTCATTTGTCATCACCCAGGCTGGGATGGGCTTTTTAGTGATTCAACTACCTTTGAGTCATCTGTGTTTCTGTAAGTAACCCTTCACTCATACTCCTGTATGTAATCCCAATACGTACATTGGTTCTCTAAGTTGGACTTTGGTGAAATCAATTCTTTTCTTTTTATGTATATGAATATTTTGTGTACATATAGGTTCACTATGTGAATGCTTAGTGTACATGGAGGTCAGAAAGGAGCATTGGATCTTCTGAAACTGGAGTTATAGATGGTTGTGAGCTGCCATGTGGGTGCTGGGAATTGAACCCACGTCTTCTGCAAAAGCAACAAGTGCTCTTTACCACAGAGCTATTGCTCCAGCTCCTAGGATTATTTATTTGGTCTGTCTTTGGTGCCCTATCTGGGATGATGGGCATTTGTTCACATTCTTGGTTGTTACAAAGGTAAAGATAAAAAGAATATAAATAGAGTTTCAGTATTTTTTCTTTTTTTATTTCTTTTTTTATTAAGAGATTTTCTATTCATTTTACATACCAACCACAGATTTCCCCTGTCCTCCCTCCTCCCGCCCCCTCCCTCTTAATTTCTTTCTTTCTTTCTTTCTTTCTTTCTTTTTTTTTAATGCTGAATGCTGTTTATTGAAGGAGGGAGGAGGTCTTAAATACAGGCTTACAGCACAATGGCAGAAGTTCACTACCGATGTTTTACAATCTTGCATCTAAGCTGTTAATGCCCATTATTCAGGATACACAGACAAGGAACTTCCCTTAAGCATTCAGGAGGATGGAACCCGGGAGGGAATTAGCATACAGAGGATATCAAGGTCAAGGTCAGCAAGTAAGGCAACAGTTACCCAAAACAGGAGTCAGGGACCTACAGGTCCCCCTTTTACTAATAAATGAGCTTCTGACTTAGGTTGCATGGGACATCAGCAGGTCACCTTACCCATCATGGAGATGTCTGCCCAGGCCACACAGGCACTCTGTCTTAGGTTGGTGAGTGCCCCCCAGGAATTACCCGTCTCTGAATACTCATTATCACACAGGCTCAATCGTGTGTGAGCTGCAGAGTTAACTGCTGCCAAAGATCTCAAAGTGGCACTGGGCTTGCAATCTGTGTGTCCAACACAGAAAAGACCAACAGAAGTCCCAACCCACCCATAGCCAGTAGGCTAAAGGCAACTGAGCCATTCCCTTCCTTAACGAGCCTTACTGCAAATTGGAGTCCTTGTAAGATGGTATCCCAAAAGCAAATGGAACTTGAGTTTTTAAATTTATATTTTCAAAGCCAATTGAAATGTATATAACTATTGAATTAAATTTATCATGCCCAATAGAATGAAAGATTAACTAACTGTGGTAGCTACTTTTGCTGCCAGGGTCTCCACTGTGCTAGCTGTAGTAAGCAATTATGAAATGGTAATCCCAGAAAGAGTAGCAGTGGTGGGCACCATTGCTATAACAGCGACAACAGCAGCAGCAATGTCAAATTCTCTTCAGGAATGTGTGGGCATCCAGTATTTTTTTGTTTATCTCCAATGGATTATCCTATTTTTTTCCATTTTAAAGACCACTGTTTGAGAATTTGGAGCCCTAGGAAAAGAGGTCAACCAGGACAGGCCAACATGGGAGCTGTCCCAGATCACCATTAATTCAGGTGGTGTCCAACACTTTGCATTGCTATGTGCCCTTTTAAACACAGAATAGGTCTGCAGGGGGTCATACCTTTAGTATGCAATGATTGAAAAAACACATGATGATTAAAGCTATTAAATATTCAATGACTATTCATCCTATAGCATTGATACTATGTAATAAGAAGTAATATGCAAGTCATATTAATTTGGGGGACTAGTTAAGTACTTAGTACCCACAAGGACTTACCTACTTGTTATAGTAACCTGTTCCTAGGTTTGCAGTAGTTTTTCTGGTTGGTCAAAAGGGCTTGGTTCAGGAACGAGCCAGAAATGAGCTTAAATCCCTATTCTGCATGTGTGATGTGAGCTCAGCAATGAATGCTTGGTGCCAGAGGATTTGCGAAAAGAGGGCAGCATACCATGATCATTTGCAGGTGGAGAATGTATGTAAAATGGCTCTGGTACATCCTAACTCAGTAATAAAGGATGGTCATTTTCTGAATCATTTCTATGAAGCTAGCAAATCTTAAAATTTAGGGTGTGACACTGAACAGGCCATTTCCGACATCTGGGGAAGACTGAGTGCAGTGGCCTATGCCTGTAATCTCAGCACCTGGGATACTAAGGCATGAGGGTAAAATTAGCAAGATCAACCTGAGTGCTTCAGACAATAAGGCCTTGTCTTGTAACAGAAACAAGTAAAACCCGTGGGGAAGCACAACAGGTTTTGTGGCAGGTTCTCTTCTGCTCCTTTTATTGAGCAGAGCCCCTAAACGTGTATGGATCTTATACTCACCTCAGATCCATCCTTGGCTAGATTTTTTTCCAGGATATGTCATTTTTTCAAAGGTCATTTTCTTTTTCTTTCTTTCTTTTTTTTTTTTGTTTGTTTTTTCGAGACAGGGTTTCTCAGTGTAGCTTTGCGCCTTTCCTGGAACTCGCTTGGGAGACCAGGCTGGCCTCGAACTCACAGAGATCCGCCTGGCTCTGCCTCCCGAGTGCTGGGATTAAAGGCGTGCGCCACCACCGCCCGGCTCAAAGGTCATTTTCAATGGGATTATTTCCCTGATTTTTTTTTCTCAGTCTCTCATGGGCATGATAATTTTGTATCTTGTCACTTTGTTTAAAGTGTTTTTTAACTCTAAGAGTTTTGGGGTGGTGAAGTCTTTCTGGTTTCTCATGTACAAATAATGATACTTTTACTTTTTATTATTCCTATTCATAACCTTTCAATTCCTTTTCTTGTCTTATTGCTCTAGCTAAGACTTCAAACGCTGCATTGAATAGGAGTGTTGAGACAGGGCACCCTTGTCTTGCCTCTGATCATAGTGGGAATGCTCTGTTTTCCCATCACTTGGCATGATTTTGCCTATAAGTTTGCCATATAGCTTTACTATGTTCCCTCCACTTCTGCTCCATTCAGGGGTTTTGTCATGAAAGGACGATGAGTTTTCATCAAAGGACTTTTGTGCATCTATTCAGATGATCGTGTGAATTCTGTCCTTGAGACTATGTCATGCATTGCCTTTACTGATTTTCATATGTTGAACCATTAGGCATCTCTGAATGACGCTAATTTGATCATGGTGGATGATCTTTTTCACGTGTTCTTGAATTCATTTTGCATCTATGTTCATTGGGGAGCTTGGTCTGTGGTTATCTTTTCTTGTGGTAGCTTGAATGTAACTGGCCCCCATAATCTCATAGGAAATAGTACCACTAGGAGGTGTGGCTTTGTTGGAGAGGGTATAGTCTTGTAAGAGGAAGTGTGTCCCTGTTGGGGCGGGCTTTGAGGTCTCTTTTGCTCAAGCTTCCCTCAGTGTGACAGTCAGTCAACTTCCTGTTGCCTGAAAGATGTAGCACTCTCAGCTCCAACACCACATCTGCCTGCATGCCACCATGCTCCCCATCATGATAATAATGGACTGAAACTCTGAAACTGTAAGCAAACCACCCCAATTAAATGTGTTCTTTATAAGAGTTGCCGTGGTCATGGTGCTTCTTTGCGGCAGTAAAAACCTGAACTTTTATGTCTGTGTTTGTGATCAGTGTAATACTGGCTCCATAAAAAGAGCTCAGAAGCAGCATTCCTTTTCTGTTTTACAGAAGAATTTCAGAAGCATTGGTTTTAGTCCCTCTTTTAAGATCTGGTAGGATTATTCAGTGAGTCCATCTGGCCCTGGGCTTTTTTTAGTTAGGAGAGTTATTACTGCTCCAATTTTATTATCTAAGTCTTTTTTTTTTAGGTACAGTCCTGGCTGTCCTGGAACTCACCACATAGAACAGGCTGGCCTTAGACTCACAGAAATTCCATGGCCTCTACCTCTCAAGTACAGGGATTAAAGGCATGTACCATGAACCATGACACCCAGCCATAAGTCTTTATATCTCACTTGGGTTTTTTTTTGTTTTGTTTTGTTTTTGTTTTCTTGGCTAAATGACCTGTCTCTTCATGGGAATGAGAAACTGAACTCACAAACTATCATTGTATTGGAGTTAATATGTGACTTTATATCTTATAGTACTTGGTTTATGAAACTGAATGCATCTGTGTTTGGGGTATATATGTTTAGAATTGCATTGTCCTCTTAATGGACTGTTCCCATAATCAGTATGAAGTGTTCTTCTTTATCTCTTCTGCCTAGTTTTGGTTGGAATCTACCTTGTGAGATATTGCGACATCCATGGTCCCATTTGCTTGGACCTGTTTCCATCCTTTCACTCCAAGGTGGTGTCTTTCTTTTGGGTGGAATGTACTTCTTGGAGATGGCAAAAAGAAAGAGCATGTTTTTAAACCATTCTGAAAGCCTCCAGTTTTATTTATTTATTTTTATTGTAATTGTTTGTATATGTGCATATATGTGTGGTGATATGTGCACATAAGTGCAGGTGCCCATGTAAGTCAGAAGAGGGTGTTGGATCCCTCTGGCGCTAGAGTTACAGGCAATTGTGAGCCAGTTGACTTGGGTGCTGGGAACTGAACTTGGGTCCTCTGGAAGAGCAGTACATACTCTTAACCACTGAGCCAGCTCTCTAGCTCTTTATGGTTTTTTATTGGAGAATTGAGGCCATTAACATTCAGAGTTATTATTGAAAGGTAACTCGGTCCTTCTCTCTGTCTTTTAATGTGCTTTCTTTGCTCTATAGGTTTAGATTTTTAACTATTAGAAAACTCAGAGAGTTCTTTCCTGGCCTTGTCTATTTGGTGTACTGTCCTCCTCTTTGACCTTGACGAGCACCTCTTCTCCTAGTTTTAGGGAATTTCCTTCCATGATTTTTATTGAAAAATGTTTCCTATACCTTTAGTGTAAGAATCTTCTTCTGTGATCTAATTCCTAGATTTTTGTCTCTTTATGACATTCCCAAGAGCTCACATGTCCTGTTCATACTTGAATAAAAAATTTCAAGCATGGTTTTAACCAAATGACTGAATTCTTCTAGCTTGTCTCCAAGCCATGATATTCTGTCCTCCATATGATCCATTCTCTTGGTGAGGCTTCGTACTGTGTCTTTTATTTGACTTATTGAAATTTTTACTTCCAGTATTGAAGGGACTCTAGCCTGCCTGAGCATGGCAAACATGGCTCTGGCAGACCTTGTCCTTCCCCCCCATTCCCTCTGCCTTGCTGAACTATTAGATTGCATTCCTAAAGCTGGCCACCAAGGTCTGTTCCCTTATTTGGCCACTTCCTCCTCCTGAGGCTGACTATTAAGGTCCAGTTATCAAAGTATTAAAGTCCAGCAATCAAAAGCCTCCTTTGGCTCACCTAATTAACATGCCCAATCAAAATTAAACACCTCATCCTAACACGGGTTTCCCATTGTATCTTTATAAACTGCCATTTTCCTATGGTCCACGTCTGTCTCCTCTCTATACAGAGGCAGTCTTTTGTCCCTGGGGCAAACATCTCTCCCTTGCCCCCTTGCTCCCTTCCCCTTCTCCCTTCTCCTCTGTCCCTGTCTTTGTCTCCCATTCCCCACCATTTGCCCCTCTGGGGCAGATAAATCTCCTTTGTGCTGAGAACTTGGTCTTGGGAGTCGGGAGCCAACCCTTTCCAGTATCATTTCAGTTTGTTTTTCTTCAGTATTTCTGTATTTTTATTGAATTCTTTTTTTGTATCCTGAATTGACTTCTTTATTTCAGTCATTTATTTGTTAATGATCTCTTAAAAGTCATTCTGGAGTTTATTTCTATCCTGTTAAAATTTGCTCAGTAGTTTATTCATGCTCTCTTCCAATTCTTTGAACACCTTTATAATTGTTTTTTTGGATTACTCCTCTGGAATGTCATGTAAGTTGTGATGGATAATCCTGGTTGTCAGCTTGACCACATCTAAAAACTAAAACATCAACTAAAAACCCAAGTATCTGGGCATGCTCATGAGGGGCTTTTCTTGGTTGAATTATTTGAAGTTGGAAGACCCACCCTAGATGTGGGCCACATCTTCTAGTGGTAGCCTATATAAAACAACATGGGAGAAGGAGGCTTTTTCTTGTTGCCTGCTTGCCCTGAATCTTGTTGACAAGTTCATCCGTCCTGCTACTGAGGCATCCCTTTATTGGTGTTAAAACCTCCTTCTTCAGGATTCCAATGTAAACTGAAGATCAGCTGGGACATCCAGTCTGGAGGACTGAACAACTGTCAGATTCTTGGCCTTTCCATCATGAGGTAACCATTGTTGGACTAGCCAGACCACAGCTGATGCACCACTCTAATAACCCCTTTTCAATACATACAGATTCATTCTATCACTTCTGTTCCTCTAGAGAACCCCAATTGATATGTAACCATTATTACCATTACTAGGAGACTGATAATTTTTTTCTTAAAGATTTATTTGTTTTATGTTATGTGTGAGTGCTTGAATGCATGAACATATACAGTATACATGTGTGGTACCTGTGGCACACAGACGGGGGCATCAGATCCTCTGGAACTAGAGTTACAGGTGTTTGTGAGTTGCTATGTACCAGGTCCCCTGTGAGAGCAGCAAATGCTCTACCCATTGAGAAATTTCTCCAGTCCTCAGGACTGGTGATTTTTAGAGAAGATACATTGCTTTTGTTTTTGGAGAAGGACCTACTCATTTGGAGCTAGTTCATTGGTTGAGTCCTTTGGTACAAGTTTCTGTCCTATTTGTTTCTGAGTGGGTGTTTGAATCTATACTTGCTTGTAATCTGTCTTATCTGGTTTTGGATTGTACAGGTGATACTTAGGGATTGGGGAAAGTGACTGATTTGTGGTAGGGTAGCTGAGGTAATTCCATGTCATTTAGGGGCACATAGCCTCCGACCTCATAATGAGGCACTCTTCACAGGTTTTAGGGGTGGCACCAGAAGTGTCTCCTCTAAACACACAAGCATGTGCATACTGTTCTGCCATGAAGAGAGGTGTGAGGTGCCGGGGTCAGCTAGTGCCAGCTCCTCACCTCAGAAGCAAGCAGGCTCTCCACACAATTTGATGTGGTGGGAGGTAGGATGTCAGAGTTGGCTGGGTCCCATCCTCTTGCCTCAGATGCCGAGTTTTGGGTTTAAGTAGAGGAAAAGGTTGTGGGAGGGGCAAGAATTGGGCATAATTCAGCAAGTTTCTGGTCAAAGTTTGGTCTTATTGACCACTGTCTTAATTCTGGTTCTTTGCGGTTGTTCCATGAGGTCCTTGTCAATTGATGAGAGCAATCTGAGACCCAGAAGTCGAAGGCTCCTCACCACCATTCTAGAGAGTGGTCTGTCCTGCAAGTCTAGTCTATGTCTGGATTCAAGATGACTGCATGTTTAGGACAGTGACCCATCTTTATGCTTTCAGCCTTGAAGGAGAATGTGACGGGGTAGGCACCACCGGCTTTGAAACAGACATTCCTTGAATGACTAACTTGCTTGAAGAGCCACACAGGATTCAGAGATAGATACAAATGAAGGCAGAGGAGATGCCAGGCTCTTAACCGATTTTTAGTCATCTTGTGGGCCAAGGAAGGGCTCAATGTTTTCTTTCCTCCGCCCTGTCTTTTTTACTCAATACAGTTTTTAAGTGACTCTTGTTTCCTCTTTTGCTTTTAAGGGGAGCTCCGACCAGAGGGGAGAGACCTTCACTGACAGTTGAACGAAGGGTAAAACACAAGACCCCGGTCTGGGGCCTGCGCACTGCTGAGGCAGCCTTCGGGAGCCATGTTCTGAGTTGTGCTCCTCAGGTCACTCAAGAACACCGCGTGTTGGGCTCCCAGGCTGTGGTAGGGGTGAAGAGCTGAAGCTGTGGTGCTTGCTAACCCCGAGCCTCTAGGAGAGGCCAGGTCAACAGCTTCCTCGTTTGCCCCACAGCTTAGAGTTGAGAGAGGCTCTTAGCTAGGCTCCGAGCACTGTTCTAAGTAGGTGGCTATAAACTCTGACTACACAGGAAAATCAACCCTGGGAAGCTTTGAAAAATATTGATATTTGGGCTGACCTCCAGAGATTTCATGATATGTTTGACTTTGGACACAAAGCCAGCTGTGGGTGAAGACTGAGAAATAGGAATAAAAGAAGCCGCTGGAGTGGGGAGTGAGTAAAGAGAAAGAGAAGAGAAAGAGAAGGAAGCGAGGGGAATCTAGGTGAATCGGAGGTACAGAGAACAAGCAAGTTCTGGGCGGCTGAAGGCAGCTTGCAGGGCCTGATTGATGACTTAGGACTAAGAGGGTTGCATCCCTCTGAGTAAAGGGAGCTATGGCTCCGCTGGGGAGTAAGCAGGGAGAAGCATACATCTGTCAGGCCCACAGGAAGCTTCCTTAGAGCCCACGGGGAAGAGACCACAGGGCTCTGACAAATCTAGTCAGTGAAAACAGGGAGACTTTTATTCCATTTCACTGCACTTTGGAAGGCCCGTAATCTTTCTTCCCCCAGAACACCCCTGAAAGGGTTTTTGGCAGTGGAGAGCAAGATTCCAGGCCATCCTGAAATTCCCTCATTGCCTCACTAGCCTAGCTCTAGTCATTCCGAAGCTACCCATTTTAGGAGCTCAATGATAGATGTTTACATCCCTATGACATTTTCCTTTAGAACTGTTTTGCTCTGTTTTTAAACATTCTGTTGGATCTTGAACCTGTGACTTTAAGATCTGATCACTCGAAGCTGGCCAGATCTCACAGCCTGAAGAAGTCAGGTCATGTTCCTCCACAGCACCCCCTTTCCCTGATAAGAGTTAAGAAGCCATGCTGGGCTGTAGTTTTATAACCCCAAATTTAGGATTCTACCCAGTACCTGGCTCACCTTGTAACTATCCTAGAAAATCCTGTGGGACTTCCCACCAACCCCTAAAAGGATATCGAAGTCAGATATTTTCCTTTGTTTTGGGGACTTTCTCTGAAGGCTGTTCTCTGGGCCTCCCAGCCCTGTCCGCCCTCCCATCCCCTACATCTGTGCCCACATCCTATCCACAACAGTTATATTTCTTTTACTTCGCGCTTTAGAGGAGAAGCTGTTGTTGTAGGTCAGGCCACTGTGGGTCAGAGGTCTGCGGGTGAAGCTGTAGGTGGGACCCAAATAAAGAGAAGAAAGGGCAGGACCCAGTCCAGGAGGAAGGATGGGTGGGTGGACAGACAGCAGATCCAGACGGGTGGACAAGAGGATAGACATAGTTGAGTGGACTGAGTCCACAGTGGGGACCAAACCAAGCTGAAGCCCCAGACACAGTCGGGGAGTTCTTTCCTGCCAGCTCTTGACAGGCACCGCTTGAAATCAGGTTGGTGGGGACCATCGCCACTGTTTTACAGATACAGAGTGTCTTAGGGTGGGACACAAAGTATTCACAGCATCTGGACAATGTCCTTTAAGCTTCTGTGCTCAGAAACTTGTTTGCTCTCTCCCCATCGGACAGAAATGTTTTCCTGTCTGTATTTCTTGATCATTTAGCCAGTTTGTTTTTTTTTTTTTTCTAGTTTATATTTAACGCACTGACTCATAACAGTAACTGTTTCCTATGTTTCTGGTGTATGCTGCGCAGACATTGTGTACGTTTTTCTTCAAACTACGCTCAAGACAGGCATTATGAGTCCCACTTTACCAACTAGACTTAAGGCTCTTAAGACACTCACCAAAGACAGCCCGACTTAGCATCATATGTGTAGTTATCACAGATGTGTCTGTTTCTTCATGCCAACATCTGATTGTCTTTTTTTATTTTATTTTATTTTTTATTCATTTTTACATACCAACAATCCCCCTCTTCCCTCCTCCTGCCCCTCCAGCCTCCCCCTCCCAAGTCACCCCCTATTCCCTCCTACAATAAGGTAAGGCCTCCCATGGTAAGGTACATTTATAGAGGCCGGTCCAAGCCCCTCCCCCTGCATCAAGGCTGTGCGAGGTGTCCTACCATAGGTAGTGGGCTCCAAAAAGCCAGCTCATGTACCAGGGATGGATCCTGATCCAACTGCTAGGGGCCCCTTAAGCAGATCATGCTACACGACTGTCTCACTATGCAGGGGGCCTAGTCCAGTCCCATGCAGGCTCCACAGCTGTTGATCTAAAGTTCATGAGTTCCCACTAGTTTGGTTCATTTGTATCTGTAGGCTTCCCCATCATGATCTTCATGCCCCTTGCTCATGGAATCCCTCTTCTCTCTCTTTGACTTGATTCCTGGAGCTCGGCCTGGTGTTTGGCTGTGGATCTCTGCATCTGCTTCCATCAGTTACTGGATGATGACAGTTAGGGTATTCACCGATCTGATTACTGGGGTAAGCCAGTTCAGGCACCCTCTCCACTACTGCTAGTAGTCTAAGCTGGGGTCATCCTCATGGACTCCTGGGAACTTCCCTAGCCCCCAGTTTCCCCCTATCCCCATCATGTCTCCCTCTTTTATGGTATCTCTTTCATTGCTCTCCCACTCCATCCCTGTTCCAGCTCAATCATCCCGTTCCCTTATGTTCTCATCCCCCATCCCCTACCCTCCATTGCCCACCCCACATCTGATTGTCTTAATAACATTTGTAGGGACTCATGTCCTCAATCCTGCTACTATGATCTCTTATACTATAAGTAATCTATTCAAATTCTACTTGGTCCTGTCTCAGCAAGTTTGTTCTGTTGCTAGCAACACCACTGATTCATAATTACCATGTTGAAATTAATATATTTCAGCCGGGCAGTGGTGGTGCATGCCTTTAATCCCAGCACTCGGGAGGCAGAGGCAGGTGGATCTCTATGAGTTCGAGACCAGCCTGGGCTACCGAGTGAGTTCCAGGAAAGGCGCAAAGCCACACAGAGAAACCCTGTCTCGGAAAAAAAAAATTAATATATTTCAAAATGCATTAGTAAAAAACATTCAAAAATGTGAGCCAGTCTTGTACTCCGGCCTTTTACCCTCTAGGCGTAACATGTTCACCCTGTGGTCGTCCAGGAGTGGACACTACTTCAGCACATCAACTAACAACAAGTTACGGTGCTAGCCAGATCGGTGGTGATGGTAACAGAACAACTGACAGTCCCGTTAGTAGAAGAAGCATCAGGATCCTCAGCTGGAAGTCTGGCCTTCAGTCCTTCCTGCTCTCCCCCAGCCACACGGAATCTTGGGAAATGCTAGAGCTTATAGAAAGAGGAGGGCTAAGAGCTGGGATGTTGCTTAGCATGTATGAGGCGCAGGGGCGTGTCGGGGGATATAATTGGTTGTTTTTGTTTTTTTACTCTTTACTTTTTGGGGGGCCCGCCACCCAGCTCCCAAATAAATACATGGAGGATTATTATTACTTGTGAATGCCCGGCCTTAGCTTGGCTTGTTGCTAGCCAGCTTTTCTTAAATTATCCTGTCTACCTTTTGCCTCTGGGTTTTATCCTTCTCTATTCTATATACCTTTCCTGCCTTCTTACTCTGTGACTGTCTGTGTAGCTGGGTGGCTGTCCCCTGGTGTCCTCTTCTCCTTCTTTTCTTGCTCCTTGATTTTTTTCCCCCTCTTACATTCTTTTCCTTCTATTTATTCTCTCTGACTGCTTGCCCCCCTATTTCTCTCTCCTGCCCAGCTATTATCCGTTCAGCTCTTTATTAGACCAATCAGGTGTTTTACACAGGCAAAGTAACACAGCTTCACAGAGTTAAACAAATACAACATAAAAAATGCAACACATCTTTGCATCATTAAACAAATGTTCCACGGCATAAACAAATGTAACACATCTGCAACTAATATTCCGTGACGGGGAGGGTTGTTGTAATGAAAGGAAGACTCCAGGGTACAACTTCCATGAGGTCATCCATGTTGGGGTGGGACTTTGAGTGATGCAGCTGTGGGGGGCAGGGAGGGTCACCCATCACAGTATCTGGAGCTGGCTCTCCAAATCCGTGAAACCCACATTTACTAAAGATGACGCCAGTGGCATGCAGTACCCTGAAAGTCCATGGTGTAAAGTATTGAAAGAACTTTTTTTTGTTTGTTTACTTGTTTGTTTGTTTTTCAAGACAGAGTTTCTCTGTGTAGCCCCGGTTGTCCTGGAACTCACTCTGTAGCCCAGGCTGGCCTTGAATTCACAGAGATCCGCCTGCTTCTGCCTCCCGAGTGCTGGGATTAAAGGCGTGCGCTGTTACCACCCAGCTGTATTTAAAGAACTTAAAAAGATAAATGCACCTGACACTTCGGATTCACCTCTTGGGAGAAGCAAGCCAGTCAGCAGCTTTCCTCCATAGCTCCTGCCTCCGCCCCTGCTTGCGTTCCTGCCGACTTCTCCCAGAGATCCGCTGTGATCAGGAAGTGCGAGCCCAATGAGCCCTTTCCTCTGCAAGTTGCTTTTGGTTGTGGTGTTTATCACAGCGATAGAAAGCTGACTAGAACACCTACGCTTCCGGAAGGAACCCCCCACCAATCATGCTCTGTGAAGGAGCCCAATAAACTAATTTTCCAAGTTGGAACTTGTGGAATTGTGTCCGTTGTTGGTTGTGCTCTCTAGGGCGAATAGACGTGTATTCTGTCTCCCTGGGAGAAGCTTACAGGCAGTCAGTAGTTATTGTGTCTTTTAAAGTGAACACCGTTGGCATTCTCTCTTTTTTTTTTTTTTTTTTTTTTTTTGGTTTTTCGAGACAGGGTTTCTCTGTGTAGCTTTGCGCCTTTCCAGGAACTCACTCGGTAGCCCAGGCTGGCCTCGAACTCACAGAGATCCGCCTGGCTCTGCCTCCCGAGTGCTGGGATTAAAGGCGTGCGCCACCAATGCCCGGCGGCATTCTCTTTGTTATTGCATCAGATGAGCTGTTGTAGCTGTAAAAATACAAATAAGAAATGAACTTTCTAATAATTTGAAATTTACTATGTCAGTTTAACCTGCAGTGTGATGGTGTTTATTTTTCTGATCGGATACAGCACTCAACCATGCTCCCTGTGACTTCCCAGGGTGGTGTTTATCAGACATTAGCCCATTCCCCCTCGGCTTCATCTGTTTTTGTTGGAACACCAGCAATAAAATTCATTTTTATGGCATGTGACATGATATATATCTACACAAAGTGATATATGCATAAACAGTTAATACAAACATGAATTATAGCACACACACAATTTCTGGAAGGTTAAAAAAAGCTTGCTTTCTTTTCTTTTTCCAGTATTAGGGGATTAGATTCAGTCTTGTACATGTTAGGCAGTACTCTATCACTGAGCTACACCCTGGCCCAAAGTCTGCATTTAAACTCATTATTACTTGAGACTTATTCCCTGGGTACTTAGGTCTGTAATCAAGTCCTCTATGAAAGAAATGCTTTGATTTCTTTATTTCTAATACTTAAATTTAATATTTTTTTATTTTAAACAGTTACCATAAGTTTGAGAAATATAGGCACTAAATTGAAAAAAAATCAGTGTGTTTTTCACTAAGAATACAATGGACTGGGCTGGAGAGATGGCTCAGCAGTTAAGAGCACTGATTGCTCTTCCAGAGGACCCAAGTTCAATTCCCAGTACCCACATGGCAGTTCACAACTGTCTGTAACCCCAGTTCCCGGGGGGACTCAACACCTTCACACAGACATACATACAGGCAAAAATACCATATTACACAAAATAAAAATAAATAAATTAAAAAAAAATAAAAGCAGTTCACCTTTGGGGCTGGAGAGATGGCTCAGAGGTTAAGAGCACTGGCAGCTCTTCCGAGGTCCTGAGTTCAGTTCCCAGCATCCACATGGTGGCTCACAACCATCTGTAATGAGATCTGGCGCCCTCTTCTGGTGTGCAGGTGTACATGCAGGGAGAACACTGTATACATAATAAATAAATAAACCTTTAGAAAATAAAATTAAAAAATAAAATGGACTGCTTTCAAGGTGCCCGCTACGATGCTGAGCCTGGAGACGCAGTGACGCTGCCTCAGTTTCCTCTTTGTGACACTGCAGACAAAGTGGCTTGAAGGTGGGTCAGATCCAGAGGAGGATCTCGGAAACCCACGTAACTTGGCAAAGTTTGAACATTTTGTCTTCATAGAATGCACCAGGCTCACCTAACAGAAATGTGCCTGTACTTTAATGCTTGAAAAAAAAAATCCAAACCCACAGAAGAGTAGAGTTTTTTTTTTGGGGGGGGGGGAGGTGGACAATGAGGGACTTCTTGTGTTCATTCCCAGCTACTTGGTCTGTCATGGAGGTTCTTGTTTTAAGCACCCATTTGGCCGTCAGCATTTATTTACTACAGCAAAACTGCAGTCTACCAAATGCCAAATCTGACTTGTGTCCTGGGTCTGTACATAGCCTTATTAATTTATATGTCTGCTTCTTGCCTTGACTGCAGCGGTAGTCTTACGTAGCCAGAAGTTTTCTCCGGTCCTGCGGAATCTCTCCCACCCACACCCCGCAGCCGCTTGGTCCCAAACACCTTGACCTTTACATCTTGCTTCTCCTGGTGGCGGCTAGCAGCATCTCCTCTGCTCTCTTATTTTTTTTCTCTCTTATCTCTCCAGTTGGAAGGTCCCACCTAACCTTATTCTGCCTCACCATGGGCCAAACAGCTTTATTTATCAACCAATCAGAGCAACACATTTTCACGGCATACAGAATGACATCACCCATCAGTCTTATTTTGAAAAATTAACTTGTTTCTTTTTCAACACTCTAACCTAGTTTTGATCTTCATGTATGTATACCCTGACTACTTCTTTTTTTTCCCCCCTATTCTTCACTTACTAGCCCCCATTAAACATTTGGTTCACTTTAGATCCTTGTGATTATTTATTACTTGTAGTTCAGAAAGGCATTCTGGGTGATCTACTTTTTTTCTGGGTTGTAACTGTTTTCCCGATCTAAGGATCTGGGGCTTGGGAGCATGGACTGCACAGTGAGCCTGTGGTACAGAGTGAATCTTGAATGACCCTCAAAGGCCCATGCATTAAAGGCTTGGTCCTCAGCCTGTGGCACTACTGGGAAGTGGTGGGACATTAGGAGGTGGGGGTCTGATGGAAGTCCATTATGGGTGTGGCCTTGAAGGCATATTGGAACCTGGCCTCTTCCTATGTCTTTTGCTTTCTGGCTGTCTTGTTCCTGTTAGGATGTTATTGCTGTCATGGCCCAAGGCAACAGGGCCAAGTGACTGAACTGAAACTGTGAGCCAAATAAACCAACGTTTCCCCTTTCAGGGCACAGGGCCAGGAAAACGCCCAGGACAGGCTGCTTGAGCTTCAGGCCAGTGCAATTGCGCCGCGTGGACAAGTTCCTATATTTCCATACCGCGGCTTCTTCGTGTGTGAAGTGGGGTGATTGCCATAGATGGCTTTTGTCACAACTGTGAGGCAGTGTGAACGTTTAACATCGTGCTTGGCACGGAGTGAGCCGTCAGCAGATGATGGAACACATGCTCTGTGTTTGCACTCCTAGCCCCTTCCAAGGAGCACTCAGGAAAGAGAGGCAGTTCTGGTGAGAAGCATGGGAGGAACCCTGGGCAGAGGGTGGTCTCGGGGTGGAGGCTAGGAAGGGTCTCTGACTCCCAAGTCACTGTCTTATAGTTTTACAGCTGGAAAACCACGGACTCTGCTTCTAAGAATGACCTTTGCCAATCAGCCATGACACAAGGGACGTTCTGGGTAATTACAGCTTCCACTCTGCTTTTCCCGTAGACTCCACCTTAATCTCGCCAGCCTTTCAATTCTTCCTCTCATTCCTGCTAAACATCGAGTAAATTTCCATTAAGCTATAACTAATAAAATGGCTTATATTTTATTTGAGATGAACATGTGACATGATTTTAAGAAAGATACAGTTAGGTACTCATGGAATATACAAGTCATGTACATGACCTTTGCGGCTAGTCATCAATGTTAATGTGACTTCTACTCGCCTGTCTCACAGGACATTTGCTGCATGTGGACCATGTAGAGAGGTCATCAATGATTGCTGGCCAGCAACAGTACGTGTTCCTTCACACAGACCCAGGCCAGCCTTCCTGCTAAAACTGCAGATAATGCCGAACAGAGAAAAGCCAGCTCACCTATGGCCTGCCTGAATTCCTAATTCAGAACCTAAGAGCTGGTTCTTGGTGTTGGCCCTTAAGCTTGGGAGTGATTTGTTAGCAGTAGGTGTCTAGCACAGACTGTACTTCCTCAGGCTGTGGATCTGTGCCTCTTTCTTCTGATCCCTCTATCATTCTCAGTATGTCGGGTCCAGTCCATCTCTTCTCTCCTCCAGTGTGCTGGTTGGTGTTTTGACAACTTGGGTAACAATCTAGGGTCATCTGGGAAAAGGGAACCTCAATTGAGAAAATACATCCTCAGATCAGACTGTAGGCAAGTCTCTGTATGTGTGTGTGTGTGTGTGTGTGTGTGTGTGTGTGTGTGTGTGTGTGTGGTATTCTTGCTACTTTTATTTTCTGTTGGAAAAAAAAAGCATTTTTCATACAGTGTATTCTGTCCATGGTTTCCCCTCCCCCAACTCTTCCCAGATCCTTCCCACCTCCCCACCAACACAACCCCACACCCTTCTTTTCCTCTCTCTCTTTCTTTAGAAAACAAACAAACAAAACAAATAAACCAGGATAATAAAAAAGACACACAAACACACACACCAAAACAAAACCTATAAAAACACAAAATTGTAAACCATAATATATAAGCAAAAGACCAGTAAGACGAAAACTGCCTGAACAAAATAATATAAGACAAACGTCTATAAAAAAGTAAACATTGATCCCACGCAACCCAAGTCGGAAGCTCATTTTTTAATAAAAGGGGGACCTGTAGGGCCCTGGACCCCATTTTGGGTAACTGCTGCCTTGCTTGCGGACCTTGACCTTGATACCCTCCCTATGCTAATTCCCTGCCAGGTTCCACCCTCCTGAATGCTTAAGGGAAGTTCCTTGTCTGTGTATCCTGCGTAATGGATGTTAACAGCTTAGATGCAAGATTGTAAAACATCAGTAGCGAACTTCTGCCCTCCGAGGTCCTCCCATTGTGCTGTAAGCCTGTATTTAAGACCTCCTCCCCCCTTCAATAAATGACATTCGGCATTTACAATTAACATATATATATATATATAATTGAATGAATACTGCGAATGTAATCTATGAATACCACAAATGTGGTTAATATCGTGAGTGTAATTAGTGAATATCATGAGTGTAATTTAAAAATAAATAAATAAATAAATATTTTTTAAAAAGTAACATTGAGTTGGTTTTGTATTGGTCATCTACTGCTGGGCATAGAGCCTACCCCTAAGTGTGCGGTTAGCTACCCAGTGAGACTCCATTGGAGAAAACCATTTTTTCCTTTGTATGTGGATGTCATTTGGAGACAGCTTCTTGGTTAGGGGTGGGAGCCTGTGTCCACTTCCCGCTCAGTGCTGGGACCTGGTCTGGTTTGAATCTGTGCAGACCCTGCATATGTTACCACAGTCTCTGTGATTTCATATGTGCATCAGTTTTGTCTGCTTGGAAGACACTTTGGTGGGGTCAATTTCTTGATTGATGATAAACATAAAAGGGCTCAGCACTGTGAGTGGCAGCACCCTGGGCAGGTGGTTCTGGGCTGTATAAGAAAGCATGCTGAGAAAGCCAGGGGGCAGCAAAACTTCAGGAAAAATAATCCTCCATGATCTCTGCTTCAGTTCAAGTATTCCAGGTTCCTACCTTGGGTTCCTTCATGGCAGACTATAAGCTGTAAGCAGAAGGGAATTCTTCCTTTTCCGAGTTGCTTTGGGTGATGGTGTTTTATCACAGCAATGGAAAGCGAACTCAGACATCCGGTTTTCCCCCAGCACCTGTTTAGGTGGCAAACAGGCCACTGCCGTCCTGACAGGGCCCATCTCTCCTTCCTAGACTTCCCCTTCTTGCCGTTTGATCAGAGAGTGGGGAGGTCATAATAACTTTCATTTGCTTTTCCACCAATGGGTTCTACTTTGGGGCAGGGAGCCTGGAGCATCATCATAGAAAGTTAAGGTGCTTCATAACCCTTGGTTATTTATTGTGTTTGCCCTTGTTACAGCCATGTGGACAGGAGATGGAGGCACACTGAGGTAGGGCAGGGCTGGGTCCTTTCCTGTAATACCTGGACATGGTGACACATAACTATAATCCCAGCACTCCTGAGGTTCAGGCAAGAGGCCATCCTGGGCTTCGTAGTTAAACTGTATCAAAACAAATACACACACACACAAACACACACACACACACACACAGAGAGAGAGAGAGAGAGAGAGAGAGAGAGAGAGAGAGAGAGAATATAATAAGCAACTGAGGGTAGAAGGTGAGAAGGACTAACAGGGATGTGAAATATGGGTGAGCATAAACTTGACCCTGTTTACACCTCTAGGCTAGAACAGTGGCCTTAGAATCTAAAAACAGATCTACTTCCTTCTCCACAAATATAGACACATTTGTTCAAACACTCAGGAATCCCACAAAAACACAAACCCAAGATTAGATCATGAAATGAGCTATTATGACCTTGGGCAAGCAATCCCTGCTGTGGAAATATACATTACTCTCATTGGTTAATAAAGAACTGACTGGCCGGTAGCCAGGCAGGGACAGCCAAACTGAGAATGCTGTGAGGAAGAAGGGTGGAGTCAGGGAGTCGACAGGAGACACAGGGGAAGCAAGACATGCTGGAGGACAGGTAAATCCACGAGCCACGTGGCTCGGCAGGACATAGATAATAGAAATTGGTTAGTTTAAGTTGTCAGAGCTAGTTAGTAATCAGCCTGAGCTATCAGCCGAGCATTTGTAATTAATATAAGCTTCTGTGTGTTTATTTGGAAGCTGCTGGTGGGACAGAAGCTTCCACCTACAAACCCCATCACCCTTCTGCATCTCCACTGTCCTCAGGTTTAAGCAGGCCATCACTTAACTAGTCCTCTCCATTCACACAGCACTCCTCATTACTCAAAGCTCTTCACACTCCAAGCTTCCAGACAGGAGCACATGTATTTTGATGCCCATGGGAGGTGGAGGAGGGCAGGGAGCTGCAGCTTGTTCATCTTGAATATGGCAGCTACAGCTGGCCCTGAGCCCGAGCTCCCACAGGAGAGTGGGGATGGCAGTCACTCTCGGCAGCTCCAAGGGAGAAGCAGTGAGGGAGAATGCGCCTCGACCCAGCCGGTTTCATCCAGGAGACGTAGCCCAGCTCTGGACAGGAGTGATAAGCCTGCCACCAACCACACACAGGGAAGATGGGTGGTGAGGAAGCAAAGCAAGACATCCGGCGTTATTCTGGTGCCTTTGCTGCTGGGCTGGACTAGGGTTCGGTTTCCAGAAAGTCATATAAAGAGCCGAGTCTGCATCACAGACATGACATCTGGAGCTAACCTCGCTCTTCACTCCTCAGGCCTGATTCTTTGCGGAAGGGAAGAAGAGGATCCTGGAGAGGCTCTGGCTCTGCGTGGCTGTAGCCAATCTGTTACTCGTTTTGATAGGCAGTATCCTATCTTTTAAGAAATACGTATTTTATTCAACATGTGTGCATGCGAGTACCCATAGAGGCCAGGAGGCTGCTCTAATATTTTTTTCTGTTGCTGCAATAAACACTCAAGGCAGAAGCTTGAAGCAGAAACCAGTGGGGGAAAGATGTTTACTGGCTTGTTCCCAGCTCACACTCGGCGAGTGAGCGAGCTCTTTCTTTCTTTTTTTTTTTTTTTTGAGAATTAAGATTTTTATTTCCCTTCAGAACCTGTTGATATGCACAATTAATTTTATTACATTTCCAATAATTCACCATATCGAATATTTAATAACAATATATAACTATGTACCATATATTAGCGTTTTCATGCACATGTTTTATTACTGTCTTGTGTTTTTCTAAAAATATTGGTCTTACAACAGGTTTTTAGGCTACAATAAGATCTCCTCTGTGCTAATCAGTTTGATGGTTTTCTTTTTTTTAAGATTTATTTATTTATTATTTATACAGCGTTCTGCCTGCTTGTATCCTTGTAGGCCAGAAGAGGGCACCAGATCTCATTACAGATGGTTGTGAGCCACCGTGTGGTTGCTGGGAATTGAACTCAGACCTCTGGAAGAGCAGTCAGTGCTCTTAACCTCTGAGCCATCTCTCCAGCCCTCAGTTTGATGTTTATCCAAATAAAATATGAGACCAGTTTGTTAAACAGAGGAAAACAAAACCATAAAATGAACCTGGCCACTTATCATAACATGCATTGTTTATATATTTCATAACACGTACTGTTTATATGTGTTTGGTCTCCAACATAGCTCCAAGGGCTTTTTTTTCTTTTATTGAAAATAGATTTTTTTTCACACAATATATTCTGATTATGGTTTCCCCTCCCTCTACTTCTCCTAGTTCCTCCCCACGTCCTCTCCCATCTGGATCCATTCTCATTCTGTCTCCCTTAGAACACAAACAGGCATCTACAGAATAATAATGTAATATAGTATAGTATACTATAATTAATATAATATATGATGAAACCAAAACAAACAGGAGGGAAAGAGCCCAAGAAAAGACACAAGAAACAAATATAGACACAGAGACACATTTGTTCAAACACTCAGGAATCCCATAAAAACACAAACCCAGAAGTCACACAATCCCATAATACATACACAAAAGCCCTGTAGGATAAAAAAAATAAAACAAAATACAATAAAGGTAGTCAGGGTGGGGGTGGGCAGGGCTAGGGGAGAGCCCTGACATGAGTTTCTGAGACAAGGACCCTCCAAAGATGCCGTTGGGTTTGTTTTCTGCTGGCATCTACTGCTGGGCATTCATTCGACCTGCCCTTAAGAGTGGTTTGTTTCCCCAGTGAGACTCCCTAGAAGGAAACTAAATTTTCATTTGTAGGTGGCTATCAACTGGAGATAGCTTTGGGCTAAGGGTGGGGGGCACGTGTCCACTTCTCCCTTCAGCTCTAGGACCCCATCAGGTGCAGATTCGTGCAGGCCCTGTGCATACTGCCCCCGTCTCTGTGAGTTCATGTGTGTGTTGGTCCTGGTGTGTTTAGAAGGCCTTGTTTCCTTGGTGTCCTCCACCCACTCTGGCTCTTACTGGTTCAGTCTCATCTTCCACAGGGTTCCCTGATCCCTGAGGGGAGGGATTTGATGCAGGCTTATCATTTAAGGATGAACGTTCCAAGGTCTCTCCCTCTCTGCACAATGTCTGGCTGAGGGTCTCTGTATTTGTTCCCATCTGCTGTAGAAAGAAGCTTCTCTGATGATGGCTGAGCTGGGCACTGAAGTATGAGTATAGTGGGATGTCGTTAGGAGTCATTGTACCGCTACATTCCTTTAGTGGAACGGTAGTATTTGGTTTTTCCCTGGGTCTCAGGTTCTTTATCACCCAAGCAGCGCTGGGTGTGGGTTCCATCTCGTGGAGTGCGCCTTAAGTCAAGTCAGGTAGTGGCTGGTTTCTTCACAAGCTCTGTGCCGCCCTTGCACTAGCAGATCCTGCAGACAGGACATTGTTGTGGATCAAAGAGTTTGTGGCTGGCTTGGTGTTTTGGTTTCTCCTTTGGTAGCGTTCAGGGTACCTTCTGGTACCAAGAACACTAGCCAGTAGGGGTGAAGGCGCTGCGCCGGCGCCAGCTCGACCGACCGACTTCTTCCACGTCCAATGAGTCGTGGAGGTGTTGTCTTCAGCAGTGGGGCCTTGCTGTCAGCTTACGGACAGTCACCCATAGTCTGGCGACAGCCTGCGTTGCTTGGGAGTTGATGGCCAACAACTCAATTAGATGTAACCCGTTTCTGGTACTGGAAGCTTCATTTGGTGACAAGAAATGTCCAGTTGGGGCTCTGTCTCCCTTATTATTTGGCAATTTCATTAAATTATCTTCATATGTGTATATGTTTGGGGAAGTTTCTACTGTATTGTTTCCATACTGCCATTCAAATGGCTCCTAATTTTAGCTGTCCTTCCCCGTATTCCTTCCTTCATTCTCCCCCTCCCAGCCTGACACCCCTTTTCCAGCCTCTCATCCCCACCCCTGCCCCTCTGTCCATCCAGAATTATCTGCTCTATTTTTCTTCCTAGGGAGCTTTTTGCTCCACACCCCAGACCCTTATTCTGTATCTAACCTCTGTAGGTCTACAGAGAGCAACTATATTTTTATACAGCCCAGGCCTACCTGCTTAGGGATCAAACCATGCACAGTGGGCTGGGCCCTTACATCAGTTAGCAATCAAGAAAGTGCCCACAGACATGCCCATAGGCCAAGCCGATGGATGCGGTTCCGCTGAGGTTTGTAAGAAATGAGCCAGCAGAGGAAAATGGAAAAATAGACTCAATTTGATCTCAAAATGGCAAGAGCAAACCTGTATTGGTTTGAGAGTTTGGCATCCCTAAACATTGTGACTGGGTATCTGAGGGTTCAAGGGAACCCTCAGGCCAGGTCTGACCATCAGTAAACTAGTTGAATTGAGAGCAGGAAACAGGGAGGGCCTAGCTTTATCAGGCCCAGAAACTGCTTTTTGGATAAACTGTTTTTCAAAACTGTCAGGGTGAGAAGTAAGTCTGATTGCCTGCTTTTATGACCTCAGGGCTCTAGGGCATGGTACAGGGGTTGACTGCTTCCAGAGAATTCAGTGGGTGGCAGAGTTCTTATAGACTTGGTCCTGTTTTATGGCCCTGGTATGGGGGTGGGGGAGATTTCCTTTAATGCTTCTTCCCAGGTGTGTCAAGACAATCAAGATCAGCCTCCACAGGGGCACCAGATCCTTAGGAGAGTTAACTGGTGTTTGTGAGCCACCCAGTATGAGATCTGAACTCTGATCCTCCGATAGAACAGTAAATGCTCTTAACTGCTGAGCCATCTCTTCAGCTCCCAGCATCATAAATCTTTTCTGTCCTGTGACTCCCAGACCCCTGGTACTCCCATATTTACCACACCAGGCATTTTAGTCACAGTGCTTCCTTGTCCATAGTCCCTTCTATGGAAAATCGATGGCCAGTAGCTCCCAATAATTCTTCAGCTGACTTTATTTTTGTTGTGGTGGTTTTGTTTTGAGGCAGAGTCTCACTTTGCAGTCCAAATTGGCCTCAAACTCCAGTGCAGCACAGGCTGGCCTTGACTGGATGATAGTTCTCCTGCCTCAGCTTCCGGAGTGCTGGGATTACAAGCAGGAGTCAGTGTCCAGCTTTAGTTTAGTGGCTTTAACACAGTACAACTTCCCTCCAAGCCACTGCTGATATGGTGTATAAAATAAACTCTTGCTGCTAAGAATTTGACCTTTTGAGGGAAGAGGGAATGGTTGGTCATAGTGCGAGCTGAATTAGAAATGTGGAGTTAGGATTTTTATGAGTCAAAGTAGAAGGATGAAAATGCAGTGACAAAGAGAAGACGTGACAGAAAGCCTAAGTGCATCAGTGGTGTGAGGCACGGGCCAGGGTGACATCACATGTCTGCACATTAGTGAAGCTCTATTAACTTCTGCAGCTGTCACTCCAGAACACCCTTGCCACATGCCCACCTCCTGACAGCCTTGGGTGCTCCAGGACTTCTCTTCCCAGAGTCTCTTATATTGTCCCTTGGCATTCTCAGCCCTTGAAGTATTCATAACCAAAAGGCCTCCTGACATTATGTGTATAAATTGACTGCCCCATGGTATGGTTAAAGGGAAGGTTTTTATTGTAGATATGAGAGAGAGAACAGCCAGAGGCATCTAGAAGAGTCCAGAGCAGAGAGAGAAAGAAGTAGATTGAATATGGCCAGCAGACTGGATGTGGCCAGGGCTATCTACAAGAGGGGGGAGAAGACAGGGTACAGAGACTAGAGAACACACAGTGAGAGAGGCAGGAGCGGAGTGAACATAGCAAGAACAGAGTGGACATAGCAAGAATAGCAGGGTTATAAGGAGAAGGAGTAGCTGATGGGTGGGCGGCCATGAGCTGGAGGGAGTTCACGGTAGGGGAGGAAGTGAGAAGGGCTGGGATGCTAGCATGGACTTTGAAGTGTGTGACAGGTACTTACAATACTGACTCTGGAAGCCAGTGTGAGCTTTGATATGCTAATAGGAGCCACAGGTCTCTTCTGCCAGAGGTAAGGGAGAGGACTCCTTTTGGTAGTCATTAGGGAACTAGTTTCACAAGGTCCTGAGGAATGCTAGCTTTTACCTAAGCACCAGAAATCCTCCTGTAGCCCAGGTTGAGCTCAATATTTGAACTGCCTGTTGGAGTTTGGGGAGCTGGGATTTCCTTTGGACCTGACACTAAGTACTGAGAGTCCTAGCAGGAATCCTCTGAGTTAACTCCTCGTCTTCTTCAAGGAAAACTGACATTTTATTTTGGCCTACATTTTCAGGGGGTGGGGGCTACAGTCCGTCATGGTGGGGAAGTCGTAGAAGCAGGGACATGAGGCTGGCTCAGCAGTCAGGGAGGCTGAGGTGGCTCCTCTGCTCCCTGGCCAGACTGGCCAGGATATTCTCTGTGCTGATGTGCCTTTCCGTGGGTGATCATCACTGCCATTTCACTGCCGTAATATTGGCTGCCACTTCCCAGTGCCTGTCTTGTGCCAGGAACAACACTTGGCATTTAGCAATAATTTCTGCATTCTATGACAGCAATCCCACAAAACTGACACTTTCAACACCTTACAGCTAACAAAATGCTGCTTGAGAGAGAATAATGAACTTGGCCAGGGACACCCGTTGGCAAGCGACAGACACAAGACTTGAACTCAGCATTGACTGACTTCCAAGCTTCTGCCTTTTTGGTCTTCTGGGGCAACTTGGTCAGGAGTGCCTTGGCTTCCTCTGAAGCAGGAGTTAGCCTTGCAGACGGCAGGGCATTTCACACATTCGGCTTTGAAGCCAGCGAGGATCCAACCCAGTCCCCACCACGCTTGTTATATCACCCCCAGGATGAGTCCCTTCTTTAATTGTCATTCTCCTGATGTGCCACTCATCTTTATCTGAGATCTCAGACTCAATCATACCTCAAATTTAAGATATATCTTAACCAGCCAATTCGATTTTGCCAATTAAAAACTTACATGCATTTATTGACAATTTCACACATGTACACAACATTTTCACCTACTCTTATTCTCCTCCCTCTCCCTCTAAACTGAATGAGAAATTAAACAAAAGGAGGAGACATGAGTACTCCTAAAGTATGGAGAAGATTTTTATTGTTGATGTAAGGGAGAAGGCAGGAAGAGGGAGGAGTCCAGGCTAAACATGGCTGGCAGGCTAAACTGGGCCATGAGAGGAGAGATGGGGTGGGAGAGCAAAAGAGGAGTCACCAATCAAGAGGAAACAGCCCTTGTCAAGAGACCCAGAGACCAGTGTAGCCAAAATGGCTGAGTTATATAGGGATCAGTCTTGGGGAAGGGAAATGAATCCCAACTCTGGAAGTGAGAGATTTAGGGTAGGGGTCGGGGGTGATGCCAGGAGAGCTGGGAGGAGCCACGGATACTGAGGGATGCTGGGAGAGCTGGGAAGAGTCATGGGTGCTGAGGGATGCTGGGAGAGCTGGGAGGAGCCACGAGTACTGAGGGATGCTGGGAGAGCTGGCCAGCATCCCCTTTGATATGTTTATAGGCACCCGAGTTAGCCATTTGTCCTGGGTTCCTGATACCCTCTTCTTCTCTAGCCCATTACTTACTTTCATGTCTTTGTGAATTGAATTTGAGTTGTTTGCGTAAGCATGGATTGTGTTGGGGGTGTTATTGGAGTGTGGGCCACTCACCACTGGCCATGCCACAAAAGAAAATGAGTCCCCCTCTCCCAGAGATAGCTCCTCAGGGAGGGGTGGGGCCTCACAATCTCCCCTCCTGTGAAAGAATGCAGTGTTAGGTCTCAAACCTGGAACAAAAGGTTAACTGAGGCGCCTATTAACATATGAAAGCCTACTCTGGCCACCAGGTTCTCCCAGCATCCCACATGCCCTGCCTGTTACAGGCTCCTCCTGGTTGTCACACCCTGCCCCCTACCCTGAACACTCCAACCCTGGGGCTAGGCTGCTGTGGATGTTTGATTGATAAACAAAGAGCTGATTGGCCAGTAGCCAGGTAGGAAGTATAGGTGGGACAAGGAGAGAGGGGAATTCTGGGAAGTGGAAGGCTGAGGCAGAGAGATGCTGTCAGCCACAGGGATGAGAAGCATGATGTAAGCTACCGGTAAGCCACGAGCCACGTGGTAAGGTATAGATTTATAGAAACGGGTTAATTTAAGATATAAGAACTAGATAGCAAGAAGCCTGCCATGGCCATATAGTTTATAAGTAATGTATAAGTCTCTGTGTGTTTGCTTGGGTCCAAGCGGCTGAGGGACTGGCGGGTGAGAGAGATTTGTCCTGACCATGGGCCAGGCAGGACCAGGAAAACTTCAGCTACACTGGCACCCCCCCCCCATCTTCCCTATATAATTCAGTCATGTGGGCTACCATTGGTCCTTTTGGCCCCTTGGCCTTCTGGCTTTCCCCTTTCCTCTCCCCACTCCCCTCACACGGCCAGGCTCTGTTTGCTGGTTGTGTCCACACTGGACTCTCCCAGATGTCTCTGCCTTGGCCTGTTTTCTCCCATATATATATATAAAACTTCAACCCCCTAAGAGCAGCCATGTCCTCTTTTTCTTTCTTTCTTTCTTTCTTTCTTTCTTTCTTTCTTTCTTTCTTTCTTTCTTTCTTTCTTTCTTTCTTCCTTCCTTCCTTCCTTCCTTCCTTCCCTTTCTTTCTTTCTTTCTTTCTTTCTTTCTTTCTTTCTTTCTTTCT
>CABHPQ010183457.1:4093-26282 GCA_902168405.1 Peromyscus aztecus
TTGAAAAAGTTACATGCAAACTAACATAACACTGTACATTAATCGTGTGTGTGTGTGTGTGTGTGTGTGTGTGTGTGTGTGTGTGTGTGTGTGTGTTTCCCTATTGTGAGATACAACTCCTCTAGATAATTTTAGGCTACAAAGTAAAAAGCCCATTGCCAGGCCGGGTGGTGGTGGTGCACTCCTTTAATCCCAGCACTCGGGAGGCAGAGGCAGGCGGATCTCTGTGAGTTCAAGGCCAGCCTGGTCTACAGAGCGAGTTCCAGGAAAGGCACAAAGCTACACAGAGAAACCCTGTCTCAAAAAAACCAAAAAAAAAAAAAAAAAAAAGCCCATTGCCAAGAAAGGGCTTCTTTTTATGGAATTGCTGGCTACTTAAGTCTCATAAACTCTCAAATATTGTAAATTTTTGCCAGTTGTTTTTGGTTACCCTACAGAACTTGATGGTAAGAGTATATTGCTAAAGGCACTGCATATCTGAGTTGTAGAATGTGGAGCTATCAAGCTGGCACTGACCAGGAAGAAAAATCACTACTAAGTAGCTTTCCTAGTGCTAGAAGATTCTATGCACACTATTGTAACAAAAAAGTAATATATTGTTCTTACTCACCTATGAACCCTGTGAGCTATAATAATGACTTTCCTTGAAAGACATGTCCATGTAAATTAATTCATGATATCTAGGCTCAGTCGCATACAAAGTCTCAGGGCATAGACAATAGGAATCCTTATCTTTGCCATGGTATATACAGAGTTTCTTCTATTTTAATTCCTAGTCTTATCTTCATTTTCATTCAGAAGTTCATCAGCATTATATTCACTGTCCCTATTCTGTCAGCATTTTGGTCTTTGACCCCTCATGAGAATTACCCATTGAACTCTATTTAAAAAACACTAGAATTTCTTCAGTCTGCTCCTTGAAATTTTTCCAAACTCTTCTTCAAATCAATTCCCAAAGCACCTCCACCTCCAAAGGAATATAGTGATGATAAAATTCCTAACATTGTACCTATTTTCTGTCATCATATTTGTAAATAACTGTCATGCATTCGTATCGTACCTGGACATACTTTAACCAACTTACAAAATGAACGGATCTGCTTTTACTCCAAAAGTGTTAGTCCATTGTCAGTTTCCTGGTTGCTGGGATGCTTTTGACAAGACAACCTATCAGATTGGGAGAGTTTCACAATGCAAACTCATTCCTTTCCTGGTTAGGATGACAAAAAGAGAGAAAGGAATAGCCCAGGGCCCACAGTCATCTTCAAGGGCATGCCACTGGTCATCTAACTACCTTTAAATCAGCACTAACTCCAAATTTCTCCATGTGACATGCATGTATGTCTATACATAAACAGTGAATAATTCAATTTTTTTTTGGTTATTGAGTTCACTATTTTTGATGATATCCTTTGCCTTGATTAATTGCTATTAAGTGAATTCCCCATATGTGCTATTGAATGGTAAGATTCTTATGAATTAATCTTGGAAATTAATTGCACAAAATATAGTTTCATATGCCATATGTATTTTAGTGTTTATTCCCAAGATATACCTCTAAAACAGAACACACTCTTTTAGTCATAACTGGAATAGATTATGAACTAAATGTTGGTGAGGTATTTTCTTTAATAAAAATTATTCTCATACAATAAACAAATTACTTTATTTAATTCTAAAATTAACATGGTAAATACATTCTTACAGCATTAACACTGATTAATTTTATTTCACTTCACTTTTAAATGTTGCTATTGTAAATCATAGCACTTTGTGCAGCATCAATACATACATTTTTACCAAATATAGTATTATAATCTAAAAGTTTATACTGAGAACCAAATAATGTAATTTAGGGGAAAATAATAATATTCTGAAAATTCTTCTGAGGTAATTTTTTTTTTTTTTTTGGTTTTTGAGACAGGGTTTCTCTGTGTAGCTTTGCGCCTTTCCTCGAACTCGCTTGGGAGACCAGGCTGGCCTCGAACTCACAGAGATCCGCCTGCCTCTGCCTCCCGAGTGCTGGGATTAAAGGCATGCACCACCACCGCCCGGCTTCTGAGGTAAATTTTAAAAGTAAAGATGTAGTAGGTTTTCTTTTCAGCAAACCAAATAAAAACATAAAAGACTGTTTCATGTCACTGCATTGATCACATAGTATGCTAACACATGAAAAAGATGATGTACCACTTGTGGCTTCTCAGATACATTTTCTATGGCATATTATACAAGCAGCTATTATATGTCACAGATACCCATCAGGTCATGACCTTACTGTTTTAAGTAATAGGCATTTTTAACTCTGGTATTCCTCTAAGGTAGTTTGCTCTGAATCAGAGTAGATGGACATCTTCTTCATTTATGACAGCAGAGATGCACAAGATACCAACCTAAACCTAAACAGTCTCATCACTGCATTTGGACTACTGGCTTATCAATTATTAACCTTTAGTAAGAGTGAGAATATCCCTTACCCCACATCCTCAGTAAAATAATGACTTAAAGACACCGGTGGAAAAGTCTGGACATCTGGGTTAATGTGGAGAATTATAGAAATCCCGTTAAACCTATTATATATGTGGTTATTCATTCAACAGACACTGTGGCAAGAGCACACAGGGGTGTAGCTGGAAATTAAATGCTAAAGCCCCTGACTTTTCATATTTAACATTCAAAGGGAGAGAAATAGATATTATACATATAGAACAGATAATGGCACTATTAGAAGACTGCAGTTCTATTTAAAAACTGTGACGCAAAGGAGAATGGACAGGATTGGCAAGTATACTATGTGAAAAAGCAGGGTGAGAGAAAGGCACTCTAGGAAGGGAATGTTTAACAGATGACTTAAAAGAAAATGAAAGTGCTAACTATGCAGATAACTAGAACGTCAAATTACAAGAAATGGAGAAAATAGTAAATACAAAGCTTCCCACTGAAAGCCAAACAAGTTATGAGAACAAAGGTAGAAATGGCAGGGCATAAATGAAGAGTGAAAGGGAAAAGAAGTCATAGAATTCCTGTTATTTGGGTCTTTACCATTCAAATACTGCGTGGAGAGGTTAAGTAGGTGTGGGTTAGAAGAAAACTTAAAGTGAATTTCAGTCTTTCAGTGAGGATCCTGTGAGTGTCTTTGCCCACTGAGCCAATTTAACAGCTTTCAGTAACAAATTAACTTTTTTAACATTAATGAAATATTTTATCAATGCTCATAATTTTTCACAAATGCAACTGAATGAACAAATGAAGCAATAGTTTCAAAATCAAAATGATTAAGAAAAAAAGGTTAAGCAAGGTAATATCTGCACTTATAAAAATGTGAGACTTCCAGAAGGCAGTGAATTATATGTCAAAAGCTAAAGCAAAATTTTATCCTCATTCAGATTCAACAATAAGGTTTACAGTTTCCTTGGAAATCTCATCCTTAGCATACAATCCAACTATAAAATCAAAATAACTAAGATAAAAATTAGTCGTATGTTAAATGAGATTGGAGATCTTGAATTCCAAATGTGCAACATCTGTTGGATCAGCCAGAAATCTTGTCCACTATTCCACATGTCAGCTGAAATCTTCATGACTTCCAGATTATATGATTGAGAAGTGGTCTAGTGGAAAATGATAAAGAGCTATGTTTACATTAACAAAAATAATCAAACTGAGATTGGATTATTCTGTAATGAGATACTACAATTGTAATGATGTGTTTATTTTGTCCATAGAGATCAATGATATTCTCAGCCTTTGCTAGGAAAAAGTTAATTTTACTTGATTTTTTACATATTTACTTTAGTTTTTGAGAGAACTACTTTTTCTGTGTCCTTTGCTGAATTCTTTAAAAAAATACTTTTCTCACATAATATATGCTGATTATGATTTCCTCTCTTTTCTTCCTAGTTTTTCCCCACTTCCATTAATATTTATATTTTTACATTGTTTATTTTAGGTAATATAAGTTATTTACATATGAAATATCTTTGAAATCAATTTTATTTTTTAAAAAATTGTCCCTTCAAATTCTATCTGAATGTTGTAAAAGGAAAGTGTATAATCTGCTTTTTTTCATTTAAAGTTTATACCAAATTTAAGTATACAACGATTTATTGTAAGAATAGAAAATCTAAATAAAAATGTTATGTCATTCATTTTTATTGCATGAACAATGAAACTAATTACTTTGGAGGAAACACCTGAAATTAAACTAGATAAGATCTCATCTGAGGATTTGAAATGGAAAGAGTACATCAACAAATATGTTGGCCAGAAATGTAGCATAAATTCCTATGAGTAACAGTTGAATGTACTCTTGGTTTAGACTTGTGGATACTTATATATAGGACTCAAAAGAACATGATACTCCCCTTGTTCCATACAACCTTTGAAATTCCATGCAATTCTTTTTGTAATAAGATTGGTGACTAGGATTAAAGAGACCATGATCTAAATGTGTTCTCTAAAATGTTGACCATCTACCCTAGTTTCTGGTTTATGGAATAAAATTCACACAATAAAACTCTCAGTTATGAGGAAAACAAAACATAATTTTTAGAAGTGCTATCTGAAGAAACAAACAAAAATCTAATGCAACCACAACCCACCTCCTTAAAAAATAAAACAACAACAAGAATTTTATGTTGGTTGGGTAGGATCTGGGAGAGGTTCTGAAAGGACTCGAGGGAGGAGAAGAATATGATTAAAGTATATTGAAATTTAAAAATTATTTTAATTGATTAAAAAATTATAAAATTCATCATAAAATGAGATGTGAAATATCAGTTATCAGTAAATTCTTGCTTCCACCACTAGAAACTCTTTCTTTAAAAACTTTTATTTTGGTAGTGAATATTTAACAAGCAATTTCTCTGCACTCAGTTCTAAGATGTTGTTAAGATGTTTAAGTAAGTAGTGTGCCATTCCTGTTCACCTGGGTGGAATGCTTACCGTTATATCTGTGATAATTCTTAATGATGGTAGCATAATTACTACCGGAATCAATTCTCTGTGAGGCAGAAATTAGGATTTCTATGGACAGTGTTCATTTAGGAACTGGGTAGAATACAGCCAGTATGGTAAATAATAAAATGAAAGGATCACTCACTGCTCTACCCTTTTGTTATACCCTTGGTAAAGTGAATAACCGCATGATTGTATGACTGATCTGTCGAGATTACTGAGGAATCATGTGCATTGTGATGGATTGTTATCATGCATGATCATTTAATTTATTTAGTATTCACTAGGATTATTATTTTACATTAATATTATAATTAGTTCTGATTGTAAAAGATAAGGAAGCAACATCATTATGCAGAAGAAAATGTTACAGATAAGCTATATATACATTCTGGATGTTAAGAGAGGAAAATTTCCATAATTCATGTGAATTTAATAATGCTGAAAGGCATAACTAATATTCTTCATAACCTCATCACAAAGCATCAATAAGCATTTTACCATTGTTTTTGTTCTTTGTATTTTCAGTTAACTTTAGAATACATGAACTACAACACCCCAAACTCTTTTCCTCATGAATAAATGCATTCCCTGTTTAACTCTGCTTCACATGCTACAGTACAATACATTTTTTAAGAAATTTTAAGATCCATAAAAGGAACACAAATATAGACTTTAACGCTTTCTGATCGCTCAAATCTCATGGTTAAATGGAAAAAAATAATCCTAAATAGAGATGGACTGATAGTGTTGTAGAAGTTATTGCCACTGCTAAGTTTAATAAAATGTGATTGACATGCTTAGATTTATCAGGGGAAAAATCATATTTTTATAACCATACAAAATGACATGGAACAAAATTTGCTACCAATGGGTGCAATGAAAAGACATGGTGTTTTGTGCTTCATGACAGGCCATTAACAACTCTACAGTGGAATAGACCTTTTTTTTTTTTTTTTTTACTTCCTCTGAGACCTGGCTCCTCCTTCATGAGTGCTGCTTCTAGTCTTTGTCCATGTTATTTAAGCAACCCTTTCCACACTGTTTTTACTTCTGCATTGTGCCTGGAATTTAGAATATCACACCATTTTCTATGAGGATTTTTTTTTTTTGAGACAGGGTTTCTCTGTGTAGCTTTGGTGCCTTTTCTGGAACTCACTCGGTTGACCAGGCTGGCCTCGAACTCACATACATCCACCTGCCTCTGTCTCCTGAGTGATGGGATTAAAGGATATGCACCACCACTGCTCAGCTTGGAATTTGTTATTTTCTTAACAGCTTGAAAATCCACAATTTGATTTTCACATGATTAAAGAGGCTTGAGATTGCTAAAAATGGAAACAAACAAACATCCCAAACAAACAAAAAATAAAAATAAAAACTGGGAATGGGTTTGTGATGAACAGAAAAGTTTTCAGTCTGTTGTGTTTATGTTTCCCTAAGTGTGTCCTGTTTCTATTCATTTCCTAGAGCAAATAGAAAGTTGAAGATCACAACTGAAGTATACTAACTACACACATGTATTTTCCCTTTACATTTCTCATTGATAAAGCAGGTAGAAATGCTATCCTCCCTTAATAATTGAAATATGAACTAAAATATTATATTCATATTTCAATGGATTATTTGAATAATTAGAAATACTAGCTTTTCATGTTTACAAACATCACTGTATTTTCTGAGAATAAATAAAAATAAACAGTTTTTAAATTTGGAAATATTTCCAGACATAAAAGCTGCATATTTTAGAATGTGTTTACTTATTTGTTTATATTTATGTGTATGTGTGTGTGCCTGCTTGTCTGCATGTGCATCATGTGTGTCCAGGTGCTGTTGGAGACTAGAAGAGGGTGTCAGATCCCCTGGAGTGGGAGTGACAGGCAGTCCTGTGCCACCGAGTGTGAGTTAAAAGCTGCATTTTACTTGGTGGTATTAAGGATTGGCAGGCAACTTGTTAGCAGAATATGTAGATTAATTTAGAGCTCGGAATCTAGGACACAAATGAGTTACACCTGACTGTGCATAAATTATTGCTTGTATAGAATTGGAATTTAGGAGTCATTGTTTTCTTCTGTCAAATAATATTGATAATTGACTAAAGATCTAAGTAGATAAATCTCCAAAGTGGTCAACAAGTATATGGAATTCTTTCCTAGACCACATGAGAATAAGAAGAAGCAGAGTACAGGAGAGGCCCACAGAAATCCACGGAGATGCCCCCACAATAGACTGCTGGCAATGGTCGAGAAATAGCCCAATCAGACCTACCCTGGTGATAGGATGGCCAAACACCCTAATTGTCGTGCTAGAAACCCCATCCTGTGACTGAGGGAACTAGATGCAGATATCCACGGTCAGGCCCTGGGTGGAGCTCCGGGAGTCCAATTGGCTAGAAGGAGGAGGGTTTATGTGAGCAGGAGTTGTTGGGACCAGGGATGGATGGAATACAGGGACAAGTGGCCAGACAAATGGAAACACACGAACTGTGAACCAATGGCTGAGGGGCCCCCAACTGGATCAGGCCCTCGGAATGGGTGAGACAGTTGATTGGCTTGATCTGTTTAGGAGGCATACAGGCAGTTGGACCGGGTCCTGTGCTCAGTACATGAATTGGTTTTTTGAAACCTGGGGCTTAGTAGAGACCCTTGGCATCTAGGATTCTTACAGAAGATCCCAGTCTAGTTCTTAGCACTTTCATTAGGCAACTCAGAATCACCTGTAACTATAGTTCCAGGGCATCTGGAAACTTCTGGCCTCTATAAGTATCAATGTGAACACACATATAAACTCATACATATACACATAATAATATCGCAACTTGAGGGTGCAGGTTGGGCAGGCTGGGTGCAGGAGGCAGTTTGGGGGCAGAACTGAGGGCTACCAAGAAACCTCATCCCAGAGAAACTCCCAGGAGTCCACAAGGATGACCCCAGCTAAGACCCCTAGCAAGAGTGGAGAGGGTGCCTAAACTGGCCATCTACTGTAATCAGATTGGTGACTACTCTAATTGTCATCATAGAACCTTCATCCAGTAACTGATGGAAGCAGATGCAGAGATCCACAGCCAAGCACTGGGCAGAGCTCTGTGAGTCCTCCTCCAGAAAGAGAGGAGGGATTGTACAAGTCAGAGGAGGTAAGGTCATAAGGGTGAAACCTACAGAAACAGCTGATCTGAGCTCCTGGTAGCTCATGAACTCTGAACAAACAATTAGGTAACTTGCATGGGACCAACCTAGCCCTCTGCATGTGGGTGACAGCTGTGTAGCTTGGTCTGTTTGTAAATGAACCAATGAGATTAGGACCTGTCCTTGGCACTTAGCTGGCTTTTGGGAACCTGTTCCTCATGCGGAATTACCTTGTCCAGCCTTGAAGCATAGTGAGGAGCTTGGTCCTACCTCAACTTTCAAGCCCATGGGAGGCATGCCATGTTCTGAATGGAGATGGATGAGTGGATGGGAAGCGGGATAGATGGGAGTTGCAGACAGAGAGAAGGAGGGGAGTCATGCTAGAAACCCCATCCAGTGACTGAGGGAGCTGGATGCAGATGTCCACGGTCAGGCCCTGGGTGGAGCTCCGGGAGTCCAGTTGGAGAGAAGGAGGAGGGTTTGTTTGTGTGAGCGGGAGTTGTTGGGACCGGAGATGGATGGAATACAGGGACAAGTGGCCAGACAAATGGAAACACATGAACTGTGAACCAATGGCTGAGGGGCCCCCAACTGGATCAGGCCCTCGGAATGGGTGAGACAGTTGATTGGCTTGATCTGTCTGGGAGGCATACAGGCGGTTGGACTGGGTCCTGTGCTCAGTGCATGAGTTGGCTGTTTGAAACCCGGGGCTTGGTAGAGACGCTTGGCTCAGCCTGGGAGGAGGGGGCTGGACCTGCCTGGGCTGAGTCCACCAGGTCGATCTCAATCCTTGGAGGAGTCTTTGCCTCGGAGAAGATGGAAATGGGGGGCGGGGGGGGGCGGGAGGAGGGAGAACGGGGGAATCTATGGCTGATATGTAAAGCTGAATTATGTTATAAAATAAAATAAATTCAAAAAACCCACAATATATAATTTAACTATACATGAATACCATTTAGCATCCACTGGAATACATTTAAGCAGAAATAGAACATATTTAAGTGATGGTTCAACCTATAATCCAAAAACACAACAGGCTGAGGCAAGACAGGTTTTTCCATAAATTTTAGGCCAGCCTGAGTTACATAGTTAAAAGTTGTCTCAAAAAAATAATTGCAACAAACTTACATCATGAGATCTTTTTTGACAATTTTGAGAAACTGAATGAATCCCTAAATCTTTCAAACAAAATTAACCATGTAAACAACTTTATGCATTCCCTAAAAGTTTGAAGAGTAACCATTTGACCTAGTAATCTTCAGTGAAGAAAATTCTTCTGTATTCTCTCAAATAAAAATAATCATTTTCCACTGTTGTGATGTTACTTTTTAAAAATATTATAGTACATTTGGTGACACTAATGGGAGGTAAGCAATATGACATATAATCTGTAGATTCCTTTTGGTATGAATGCCATACTATTAATCCTACACATCCATAAATATGAGAGCTCTTCCCATTTTCTGGTGTATTCTTTAATTTCTTTCTTCAATGCCTTGATTTTTTTTGTTTTACAAGCCTTTCACTTGATTTTTTCTGAGTTATCTCAAGATAATTTGTCTTTAAAGTCTCTTGTAAAAGGTATCATTTCCCCCCGATTTCTTTCTTGTATGTTTGAAATTTGAGTGAATCTACAGTACTGTTTTTTTGTGTGAAAGATTTCTTAGGCTTTACTTAGTTTATTGGCATAGTGCCTGTTTATCCTAAACATTTATTGATTCCAAGCTCATTGTAAATTAAACACTAAATCTTAAATTTTATTCGATTTTTAAAAGCATTACAATTAAATAATAGTTAATACTAATTTGGATCTGTTATCATGAAATTTTGTTACTTTAAATTTTTCTTTTAAAAACCATTCAATTTTTGAGATGGTATCATGTTTAAAAAATAGTAACAGAATTGAATTATTTTCTTTTTTATGTTGAAATAAACCAATTCTTCAAAAAATAAAATGTGCTTTATTTATGATATTTTGAATTAAAAATAGGTGCATTGCAGTCTTTCATGAAGCCAGGCATATCTGAACATCTGAGCCATGTCACTTATGGAATCTGTAGCTGGAGCAGGAGTCATTTGTTTATTTGTTGTTTCTCAAGATCAGTCTTTGGAACCATATAAAACACAAATCACTCAAAGTGATTCTTGACCTGGCAGTGTGCAATAGTGACAACTTTTGGTCTATTTGTGTTGGCTTGTATAGGAGGAGTTTCTTAACCTATGCCTTCAAGTAAATATTCCTGGCCACATACAACTATGTAAATGTAGACTGGGTAGATCTAAAATAAGCAAAATAGAAATTCTGATTTTAGGTCTTGCTAGCTGATTTCCAACAGCATTTGATTATTTTGAGGAGAGATGCTAAGTGTTTCTAGAATTTCTCACTACTTTATTGGACAGTATGCATTAATTATCTATAATACTCATTCTCTAATGCTTCTGGATTAGGGGCTTTTTATAAATCTGTTGAAATATCTTCCATAATAACAGATTATGAGCTTACCCCATTTGGGTAAATTCCCACAATACCGTTAGCTGAAATGAGCTTTGGAGACTATGGAAATTGTATTTCTGTTTTATTGTCTTGAAGATTATTAGACATTAATCTACTTAGTGTTATCATCCAGAGGCAGAGACAAAACCAATGAAAAGCTCAATTTCAGATTCTGGAAAATACTAAAAATCTAAAGTTTAAAATGAACAATAAAAGAAATAATACTCTAATGAGAGGATTAGTGATGATCACAAGTACAATAACAAGTAGAATATTGAGAATTAAAGTGCAAATTATTTCCCTAAGTGATTTACATATGTTCCCATATTCTCAAAATTCCTGAGCCTGGCACCTCTTTCATTTCAGTTTCAAAGATGGAGAAATATTATCATAAGTATTTTGCCCAGTAAAATTCACATGTTGTAAGAGGCAAATCAAAGCTTTTATTCATTTGTACTTAATAGCCTTCAGATGTAAGATTAGATATATAGTTAAGAAATTGGTGGATAAAGTTCCAAGTAAGTCACAATTGGTAAAAATTGTATTATAAGTGAAACTGGTGAAGCACATAGAACTATAATCTCAATTTGATCATGAAAGAAAGAAAGAACATGTAAATTACAAACTACAACTGACTTTAAATCTTTACTCGTTATGTTCTTAAATTTATTGAGGGGGTAAACACTTGTTAAGGAAGGTAAATGTTTATTTTTAAGTGTGTATCTTGATCACTATATCACATTTCTGTATGTTTACCTATAAGATTTCTGAGAACTCATTCATGATATTTCCATTTTTTTAACCTTAAATATACATGGGTCAGTGTGTAGTTAGTGAGTCCAATGCAAGCAGCTCAAGTCTGAGGACAATGTGAGTCTAGTTAGATGACATGTGTGAGTTTAGTTAGATGACATTACAGAGTAGTCAAAAGCATGTGCTTGAATTGCAATGCTTTACAAGTTTCATATTTTCATTTCATTCAAAACATTTTGCTCAACTACTTTATTTGCTACAAGTTTGTGGGATGCTGAGTGTTGTATTCTATGAATCTACTAATCACTATTCATTATCATTTTTGCCATCAAAATAAACCATAGTTGAATAACAATTTAATCCTATTGCAAACCAAAACAAATCCTTGTTTAGACTCAGCTGGCACCCACACTCAGACACAAATCATGTTCTACATAGAACTCATTCATTTATGCATACAATTACAAACAAAATGTTTACAAAATAATAAATGTAACTGATTTGTTAATAGCTCAATAGATAAGGATTGCTAAGAAGTTTGTAGTTTCCTTCAACTGTATTTTACAGAGAAACCTGAATAAATATGCTTAAAAGCATGACAGGCAATACCTCTTTTTGTGATTTAGATTTACCTTTTCCGTTCAACTACAAAGCCCAATGGGATGCTAAATCTTTTAGTGTTTGAATGATTATATGACAGAAGTATGTCTGTCTGTATGCATGTATATATGTCTCTATGTATGTATGTATATATGTATGTATGTATGTATGTATGTATATACTGATAGAAAAGAGAAACTTGGCAAGACATTCTCACCTCAGTTTCTGTATTCCTTTATACATATACAAAATAATGAGCCACACTACTCTTCAGAACACTTTTGGTGACATAGTGTAGAAGTTCTGGAGGAAGGGCAGAAATCTGAGTCTAAGTATCGTTTTACTGGTGACTCGTTTAAGAAAATAAGTTCCCTCATCTGTAGTTTAGGGCTAATGATGCCAACCTTAAATGACTGATTTTCATCAGGAATGATATGGCTATATGAAAGAGCTCTAAATATGGAACAGATTTTGATTATTGTTCTCATTAATAATACTTTTAACATGGACAGTGTTCAAGCCTACCTCCAGGAGAGGGTGTGAATCTCCTGAGACTCAGAAAAAAAAAGGAGCACAAGTCTGGAAGAACAGAAACTAGTCTAGAAGGGTTCTACCCAGGAGTATATGACATCATGAAGAGCTGATGGAAAAGGCATCTCTGATCTCTGAACTGCCAAACTGCCCAGAGGAGAAATTTTTGGGCTGTGGAGCTGCCTGCCAACTGAAAAGAGCACCAGAGTTACAGCTTTCATAAATCTCTGACTATGTTAGGTGGGCTCTTCTGTGATAGAGTGGTTTTGAGTCATCCCTGTTACTCTCTTTGTAAGTAAAGTCTTATCCATACTCCTGTTAGTAAACTCATTGCCCCACCAAGACCAACATTGGTGCTATAATTGGTAGGCCATGTTTTCTTTTTTGTGTGTGCAGCATCTCTGCAGGGAGAGTCTGTTACACAAATATAGTTAACATATAGTATAATTTTCAAAATTTTACTAAGAAATAATTACGTTTCCATATTTTCTCTTTTTTACTGAGTGGCATTTGAATCTTTATAATGTTATAATGCAATGAATATCTGATTTCTTAATAGATTGACTTGAAATAATGAATTAATTAATTCAAAAAGAGTTCTACTTTAAATTTGCCATGGTATCCACCATTCAACAGCTTCAGGTCTAGAAGGGAGGGATATAGAATATGCATGCTCAAAGAACACATTTCATTACCAACTTTACTGTAAAAGCGGAGATTGATCTCAGAACTGGAAATGATATTGTAACAAGAGATATTGGGTCAGTCATCTTTTCAGCACTGTGATGAATACCTGAAGGAAAACTACTAGTAAAAGGAAAGTGCTTATTTCCTCCTTGGTTTAAATCATTAATCACTTGTCTGGAAGGCTTTTGCCTCTGTGGCAAGGTAGTCCATCAAGTGATGAACACGTTGTCCTGGACTCAATGAACATCATAGTGACTGAGAAACATAAAGAGAAGAGGAGGATTGCATTTCTGATATCTGCTCCAGGGGCATTTTCTTATCACCCCAAACTCTGTTGCTGTGGGATGTTCTGTATGGCAAATGTGTTGCTAATAAAACACTGATTGGCCAGTGACTAGGCAGGAAGTATAGGCGGGACTAACAGAGAGAATAAAAAGAACAGGAAGGCAGAGGGAGTCTCTGCCAGCCGCCATCAGGACAAGCAGCATGTGAAGATGCCGGTAAGCCACGAGCCATGTGGCAAAGTATAGATTTATAGAAATGGATTGATATAAGATATAAGGACAGTTAGCAAGAAGCCTGCCACGGCCATACAGTTTGTAAGCAATGTAAGTCTCTGTGTTTACTTGGTTGGGTCTGAGCGGCTGTGGAACTGGCAGGTGAAAGAGATTTATCCTGACCGTAGGCCAGGCAGGAAAACTTAAGCTACACTCTGTCAAGTAGTATTACCTTCTAAATGTTTCACCATATCCCAGTGATACCACTGCCTGTCAACTTTGCCCTGATATAGATGTCTCTTGGGGATTATAAAGTAATTAGTATAACAACCATGATAGACAACACTAGATTTCATTTCTCACATTGGCAAAGTCACAAAGCATGGAGGATTACCAAATGTTCCATTATTCAATTCTCTTCACTGATGTGCCCCATTCCAATTTCTCATAAATCTTACTATGCAAAACTATAATGCACTTCTTTAGTTTTTTAATGTAGGCTCTCCTTGTGGCTTGATCTGATTCATAGAGTGAAGCAGCTATGGTGTCTATTCCTAGTCTAAGATCTATGTGTCCTTCCCAAATTGTCATTTTCAGAATCGTTCTCTGTGAACATGAACATACACACTGACTAACTTCATGTGTGACAAGATGTTCATGATCTTGTCACAGATCATTGTAATCAAAATATGTGTACTATGTGTTAAAATAATACTCACAGATTAGAATGTTTCTGTAAGTGATTCACTCTATAGTGACAAGTTTAAACACAGAGGGGATGAATTGAGAGTTAAAATGTTATATGGGGGATGCAGTGATGCCTCAGCTATTTAGAGTATACACTATTCTTACAGAGAACCTGAGAATGAATCCTAGAACTCATGTTAGGAGGCCCACAATCTCCTATAACTCCAGCTTCAGGAAATCCAATACCTTCTTCTGTACTCTGTGAGTACCTGCAACAACATGTATAAACACATAATTTAAAGCTAATGCTTTTAAGATTTAAAGGGACACAATGACATCACCAAAATCATCTTACAAGAAAGCATATATATATACATATATACATATAAATGTTATAGTTGTAACTATAATGATAGATTTTTCAAGTTTCTCTCAACAATTATCAGAAAAAAGCAAACTGGCAACAAAAATATAAGATTCAACAAAGCTATAAACATTTTAATACCATAATTATAAATGATACTTGCATACACATAAACATGCAAAGGTAGACACATTGCATCAATAAGTCTGCATGCTTGATAACTTTAAATGTTAACAATTAAATAGATTAGAATATTATTAAACATTCATAATATAATTTGCATAAATGAAATGTATTAGCCATATCTTGCCTACTTCACTATAATTTATCTTGCCAAATCTTTTTTCCCTCATATTAATATTTAAATTGATATGTCTTAAGGATCTAGGTATTTACACTTCCATTCTCTTCTATATTTATTTGGTTTTGTACAAGTGTCATGATTCATCCTTAAGCAAATATCTGTCATTTTCTTTTATGAATGGGGCAAGGGAAAGAGAACTTGGGGAACGGGAGATCCCAGCTGGATCAAGAACAGAGAGGGAACACAAGGAATGTTCATGATAAATGAAAACCACATGAGAATAGGTAGAAGCAAAGTGCTAGAGAGGCCCACAGAAATCCACAAAGATGCCCCCACAATAGACTGCTGGCAATAGTCAAGAAATAGCCTGAACTGACCTACTCTGGTGATAGGATGGCCAAACACCCTAATTGTCATGCTAGAAACCCCATCCAATGACTGAGGGAACTGGATACAGATATCCACGGTCAGGCCCCGGGTGGAGCTCCAGGAGTCCAATTGGCGAGAAGGAGGAGGGTTTATGTGAGCAAGAGTTGTTGGGACCAGGGATGGATGGAATACAGGGACGAGTGGCCAAAGGAATGGAAACATATGAACTGTGAACCGATGGCTGAGGGGCCCCCAACTGGATCAGGACTTCTGAATGGGTGAGAGAGTTGATTGACTTGATCTGTTTGGGAGGCATCCAGCAGTTGAACTGGGTCCTGTGCTCAGTGCATGAATTGGCTGTTTGAAACCTGGGGCTTAGCAGAGACGCTTGGCTCAGCCTGGGAGGAGGGGACTAGACCTGCCTGGACTGAGTCCACCAGGTTGATCTCAATCCTCGGGGGAGTCTTTGCCCTGGAGGAGATGGAAATGGAGGGTGTCCTGGCGGGAAGGAGGCGGGGCAGGAGGGGGGAGAACGGAGGAATCCATGGCTGATACGTAAAGTTGAATTATATTGTAAAATAAAATAAAATAAATTAAAAAAAATTTAAAAAAAACATACAAATCACATTTCAGTACAAATAAAATAGCACTATAAATGAGCTATCGTCACGGTTCCAGCACTTGGACTTCTTTGCGATCTACTCCTCATTTATTATCTATCTTTGTTATCCATCTACCTTTCTATCTAATCATCCATACATCATTTATTTATATATTAACTATTAATAATCATTAGCTATTTATTATCTATCTGAATATCTATATGTCTTCTTATTTTGTTATGAACATTTCTGAAAATTTCAGCTTCTATTGGAGCTTATGTCTTATGAATTGGAAGACTGGCTACACTAAGCATTCTCCATTTTCACAAATGTATCAGTGAAATACATGAGCCCACTTTCTTGCCAATTATATAACTACATATTTAGCATATATTTGTAATCTTAATAAATTGTGTGACTTTTATTGCAAACTTCCAAGTAAATAATAATGACCATGATATAAAGAATTCTTTAAACGTAATTACTGCATATTTAATTCTTCAGTGAGTTGGTGGATATTCTTCCTCTCATTTCACTGGTTATCTTTGCATTGTCCTGCTTCTTCAAGAACAGTGAAGTGTGGATCAATTTCCTGAGATATTTCTATTATCTTTACATTTTTTACCATAAAAATAATCTCTAAAAATTTTAATTCTATTGATTTAGAACAGAGTGGAGTAGAAATCAAAGAACATGATATTTCCACATGTTCCTCAACTGTTACCACAACATCTATAACACAAAAGTAGTCCGTTTTGATTCACTGATGAAAATGACTTCACTTCAGATCAGGTATGTTGGGACATTTGAGACAATTTTATGATTTTCCTTAAGGGGGAAATTGTGCACTTTGAAAACTGGGTTTTAAATATTTAACTGTAGAAATAATGCCATCCCTTATGTCTCTGTTAGCACTCAGACCAAAAAAAAAAAAATCAATAGCTGCTAACAGGGTGATATGTCACTTGAGAAAGGTTATCTTTGCTTTGAAACTGTGCCAAAGTGTAAACTAACATTCTTATTATCTCTAGTCTAAACAGAACTCAAGTTCAAAATATGTTGTAAACTGATAAGGTTTAAATTTATTAACCCTTAGATAGGGGTTTGAAAATCTTTGTCGAAATGTGAAATGATTTTTTATGATTCTCTCTCTCTCTCTCTCTCTCTCTCTCTCTCTCTCTCTCTCACACACACACACACACACACACACACATACACACACATAAACCCTCTGATTTCTCCATCTATGCATTTAGTGTTAAATATTCTTTGCCTTAATGTCTCCAATCACAATAATTATTTATTATACATACATACATATAAATATCACACACACACACACACACACACACACATATATCCTCACGCCAAAATCTCAATGGTATGATTTACTGACTTTTCAACATCCTCATACATTAAATTGTTAATAAGTTTGTGTTTACCTCCTTACACATATTGTGTTTCAGCTCTCCCATGTGGTCTCGGTCTCTGCAATGATGTGAACAGAGGTTCATCAACTCTTCCCACCATGACTTTTACAATATATTTTCAGTTGCTTTGCTGAGCCATGACTATACTCTAGTAACAACCACCACTGTATGGAACGTATTTCAGCCTACACTCCACTAGTGGATTCTTATTGCATTGAATGTGTCCTGATTTTCCAACGAATCCTTGTCAAGACAAAAAAGAGAATATATGTCAGGGGCCTTGTCCCTGTATTTAGCCACAGCCTATTCCTTCTTTGATCAGAATTCATGATAGTCCCACTGGGGTTCCTTCTATTTGTTGAATATGTACAATTTCTTGTTTATTCTCCCTAAGAGTAATGATTATTCTACCTCAGCTTCCTTTTTCTGAATCATTTTCAAATACTAACTATTAATAAAATTTAATCTTAATAGTCCTCCAAAACACATACAGGACATCACCTTTCCATATTATACCTTCTCAATTTGTTCTATACAGAACACATGGATATCTGAAAATAGCCTCTTCTTCAATATGCATCTCTGCTCTAGCAGAAATCCTACTGACATCATGTACTACCTCATAAGGAAAGTTTTATGATGACTTATATATTGTGGACAGACAGCAGGTAATTCTGAAATCAGTGCCTATAAATTTTTTAAGTAAATCAACCAATGAAATTTGATTTTGACATAAAAATAGATACTACATGAAAAATTGTGATTCAGCAAAGCCTGAAATTTCAGTTGATATACAACCAAAATGAAAACTTGTTTTAGTTTAAAAAAAAATCTCAGTATCAGAATAGTACTAAACTCCTGGATACTATTGCTGCCTTGATACTTTGATTTCATTTCTATTAAGTAATGGGAAAAATCATCCTTTGATACAGAGAATATCACTATTAGAATTGAAAGAGCTTAATAAACCTAAGACCACAGCAAAGTGCAGTTTCTAATTGTGTAGAACAGGATGAAAACAGATGCTCCTTTGAACACAATAGATAGTGCAAACTGTCACAATTCATTGCATCTGAAAGCATCTGAATGATGAGGATTGGCTCTCTCCATGCCTGGCACAGGTTGGCAAATGGTACTCAGGATGCTCCTCGGAGGATTGCTCTGTGGGTGAATGGAATCCAAAAATTCTAGTTCCCAGTTCCTAATACTACAGCTGACTTCTTATCACACTGAAATTGTTTGATGTGGCAAAAGGCAAAAACAAAATTGCCAAAAGGAGATAAATTTGCTAGTAAATGCACTGATGATTTAAGACAGGAAGAGATGTCATGTAGAACAAAATTATACTATATGTGGTCAGCTTATTTCTTAACCATCTTTAAAGAAGCTTGAATTATTTTAATATGATCATAATTATCACTATTCCTTGTTTTTAAGTACTCTTTCCTTCTACAAGTAAAGCTGTCCCCTAACTTCAATGAGAGAGCCTATTTAGCAGCAAAGTGTTGAACAAAACACATAAATCCCTAGATACTTTTAGTTATTAACTAAAATATTATTTTATTTTTCATGTATGGTGACTCATAGTATTTCCTAATATTGGCAGCTTCATAAAGCAAAATAAGCTGGCTACACAGTAAACTCAGCAAAAATTAACCTCTCTCCATGCTGACATAAGATAAATTTTCCCAAATGGTATCTTAAAATTACTAACGAAGACTTACTGAAGCAAACATTAGAAAATTTCAATTTCCAATATTTTAAATGCTTATCTTTCCCCATCGCATTCTCTCAAAATCTTGAGATAGCTGATATTTCTACTGATATAAATTAGTCAAGGTCATCAGGAATCAACTGTTGAAAGCATTTTACCAAAAGAAATGACACACATGACCTTCCATGGAAAGCAAAAGCATCCTCCCCTTATATAGTGTGGGTGAGGAAGATCAGCATTGATTAGAAAATCACTTTGGAGAAGAGCAGTGGGAGCCTGACCTTTGAAGTAAGGAGATTTTTTTTTTGACAGATGATTTTCTCATACAAGGAGATCCATAGTGACTTGTCTTTGCAACCAATTCACTTTTTAAAATATCTCTCCCCATTCATCATCTTCTGAATTTTCACACGGAAAGAATTTTCAGGAAAAAAAAAAAGTGAGGGCTATGTGTATTGTTGTTAAACAAGGGCAATTTTAAGGAGAGATTACATACTCAAGATAGTAAAGGTAAGAAACCGTGGATTACTCAGAAAATGTTCCTTCCCGGTGGGAGTAGAAAGAACTGCAAGTTTATATTGTAGTTGTGTCAAGTAGCTCGGGGGAAAGAATGATAAGCTCAGAACTCTGCAAACCATCTTATGTTGTATGAGAGAAGACTATCATACCACAGTGTATCGTTTCCCATCTATTGATTGTATGCACAATAAGACATGGAACCTACGTCACCAAAGATTCCTCCTACTGCTTTTTCTCTAAAACGATTTTTCTAATCTATGTTGACCTTCCTCCCTCACTCGATAAGGGAAGGATTCCTTTGCTTTCCATGGAAGGTCTTGTGCCATTTCTTTTGGTAGTTTAAAAATTTGACATTTTAGAAATCACAAAAGAAAGAGAAACTTTAACTTAAATGTGTAAGAAAAAAAAACATGAGTGTAACTTAAGAGAAGCTTTAGTGGTTAAGAGCAATTTTTGCACTTGCAGAGGACCCAGATTTGCTCCCCAGATTTGTTCCTAACACCAACACAGTAACTCACAACCACGATTAACGCCAAGTCCAGAGTATCTGGCTTTCTCTTCTGGCCTCTGCAGACAGTGAACACACATGACGCAGACATTCACAAAGTGAACACATTCATACTCTAAAACAAAATTTAATAAAGCCCAAGAAACGGTATCTGTTCACCTTATGATCCAGTTGTCAGGAAGAACAGACAATAAGACCTGGATCATATGGTCTCTTCCTTTTATTTCCTTCATATATAAAATGAAAAGAGTACTTTTTTAAATCATAGTGTGGTAGTAAAAGTAAATGAATGGAAAATGCAAGGTCCATATAAAAATGCCAAACTCAGAGTACTAGCTGTTTTTCTATTCTAATTGTTAATAAAGACATTTCCACCCTCTACTGAATAATTTATGAATGTTCTTTTCTTTTAGACTCATCTACTGAGGAAACCAAACATTTCAATAAAACTAAAATAAAAAGGGTTTAACTCAATTATGGGAGAATATTTTGTGTGAAAAGCAATAAAATATTTATTGTTTCCACTTCCTCCTTGGAGCAATATCTTTCTTCTTTAGCAATAAGTCTCAAAAGAAACAAAAAGTTCAATGTAATTTTTCAATCGAAAAGCATAAAAGTTGCCATTTGTCATTATGCTTCAGTGTTTTACTCTTCACATTAATTTGTATTTACAAATATGTTAGCACCAAATGTGGCTAATAGATAAACTGCACACATTTTTCCTAACTCTTAAGATAACATCTTTCATGTTGTGTTCAACAATAACAAAATATTACAGGCAATAAACCAGAAAAATGCTTTTTTCACACATGTTCAAAAGCACAAACCTGAAGAATGTTTCCGGGGGAAAAAAAAACAAAACAAAACCCTAGACTGCTAACCTTCCTCTCCTCAGACTAGCATCTGACATTCCCTGATGCTCTAAGATTCATTTTGATCCTTGCTTTCAAATATGTTTTTTTTCTGTGCCTGACACCATTGGATTTTATCTTGTACATGCTTTGACTTTAATCTCTTCATACTGTATCCACCTCCTGTCCCCCCGCCACTGTCGGCAGTTTTTGTTTCTTTTATCAAAATCTTATATTCCTCATTTATATCTGCTCTTTATCTTTTTCTAATAACTACCTGTTTCTTAACTCAAAACACTGTCATCCTGCCTATATTGAAATAAATCCTTTGTCCATCTCTTTATTTAAACTCTACCCCCAAATGCATTATATCCTTTAGCTTTCCTGCATTTCCATAATTTCTTTCTTCGATCCAACTTAAACCCCTGTCCACTGAAACGCAATGAATTATACTCTATCTTTGTGCCATTTGCATCACATGTTTGGGGCACTTTTGCCCTCTTCAAAAACAAAATTTGGCACTTCGGATTTAAAGGGTTGCCAGGGAGTTGTGACACAGGCCTTTAATCTCAGGGAGGCAAAGTTAGGTGGATCTCTGTGAGTTCAAGGCCAGCCTGATCTACAGAGAGAGTTCCAGAATAGGCCCCAAATCTACACAGAGAAACCCTGTCTTGAAAAAAACAAAAACAAACAAAAGATTTAAAGCGTTAATTTGGTTATTTCACAAAATGCTGAGCACATAAGACACAGAGCAATATTTCTTTGTTTGTTAGTACAGATAACATATAGCCAATAAGTCTGCCAAGATTTTTTTAAAGAATGTTTACTAGTAAATGACATACACAACTGAAATTGCATGACAGAAATCAATGATGTGCAAATGTGCGTGATCAGATGCTCAGAAAATGCTACTGAATCTGTGTTTATGAAGATTAAGGTGATTTACAACAGAGATTCAATGTTTTGTAACTCCTTGAGTGTTTTATGGAGATGTATTTGTTTACTAGAAGAAGCTATGAGGTCAAGCTCACAAGGTCTAGGGAGTCACTGATCATGTTGCTGATATTCCACTTTTGTCTTTGTAATCCCCTGGGATTGTTCTGTCTTTGTCATTGAAGATGTTACACCTGGCTCTCTATTACATATGTGAATGAGTGTGTGTGTGTGTGTGTGTGTGTGTGTGTGTGTGTGTGTGTGTGTG
>CABHPQ010183458.1:4092-26278 GCA_902168405.1 Peromyscus aztecus
TTGAAAAAGTTACATGCAAACTAACATAACACTGTACATTAATCGTGTGTGTGTGTGTGTGTGTGTGTGTGTGTGTGTGTGTGTGTGTGTGTGTGTTTCCCTATTGTGAGATACAACTCCTCTAGATAATTTTAGGCTACAAAGTAAAAAGCCCATTGCCAGGCCGGGTGGTGGTGGTGCACTCCTTTAATCCCAGCACTCGGGAGGCAGAGGCAGGCGGATCTCTGTGAGTTCAAGGCCAGCCTGGTCTACAGAGCGAGTTCCAGGAAAGGCACAAAGCTACACAGAGAAACCCTGTCTCAAAAAAACCAAAAAAAAAAAAAAAAAAAAGCCCATTGCCAAGAAAGGGCTTCTTTTTATGGAATTGCTGGCTACTTAAGTCTCATAAACTCTCAAATATTGTAAATTTTTGCCAGTTGTTTTTGGTTACCCTACAGAACTTGAATGTAAGAGTATATTGCTAAAGGCACTGCATATCTGAGTTGTAGAATGTGGAGCTATCAAGCTGGCACTGACCAGGAAGAAAAATCACTACTAAGTAGCTTTCCTAGTGCTAGAAGATTCTATGCACACTATTGTAACAAAAAAGTAATATATTGTTCTTACTCACCTATGAACCCTGTGAGCTATAATAATGACTTTCCTTGAAAGACATGTCCATGTAAATTAATTCATGATATCTAGGCTCAGTCGCATACAAAGTCTCAGGGCATAGACAATAGGAATCCTTATCTTTGCCATGGTATATACAGAGTTTCTTCTATTTTAATTCCTAGTCTTATCTTCATTTTCATTCAGAAGTTCATCAGCATTGTATTCACTGTCCCTATTCTGTCAGCATTTTGGTCTTTGACCCCTCATGAGAATTACCCATTGAACTCTTTTTAAAAAACACTAGAATTTCTTCAGTCTGCTCCTTGAAATTTTTCCAAACTCTTCTTCAAATCAATTCCCAAAGCACCTCCACCTTCAAAGGAATATAGTGATGATAAAATTCCTAATAATTGTACCTATTTTCTGTCATCATATTTGTAAATAACTGTCATGCATTCGTATCGTACCTGGACGTACTTTAACCAACTTACAAAATGAACGGATCTGCTTTTACTCCAAAAGTGTTAGTCCATTGTCAGTTTCCTGGTTGCTGGGATGCTTTTGACAAGACAACCTATCAGATTGGGAGAGTTTCACAATGCAAACTCATTCCTTTCCTGGTTAGGATGACAAAAAGAGAGAAAGGAATAGCCCAGGGCCCACAGTCATCTTCAAGGGCATGCCACTGGTCATCTAACTACCTTTAAATCAGCACTAACTCCAAATTTCTCCATGTGACATGCATGTATGTCTATACATAAACAGTGAATAATTCAATTTTTTTTTGGTTATTGAGTTCACTATTTTTGATGATATCCTTTGCCTTGATTAATTGCTATTAAGTGAATTCCCCATATGTGCTATTGAATGGTAAGATTCTTATGAATTAATCTTGGAAATTAATTGCACAAAATATAGTTTCATATGCCATATGTATTTTAGTGTTTATTCCCAAGATATACCTCTAAAACAGAACACACTCTTTTAGTCATAACTGGAATAGATTATGAACTAAATGTTGGTGAGGTATTTTCTTTAATAAAAATTATTCTCATACAATAAACAAATTACTTTATTTAATTCTAAAATTAACATGGTAAATACATTCTTACAGCATTAACACTGATTAATTTTATTTCACTTCACTTTTAAATGTTGCTATTGTAAATCATAGCACTTTGTGCAGCATCAATACATACATTTTTACCAAATATAGTATTATAATCTAAAAGTTTATACTGAGAACCAAATAATGTAATTTAGGGGAAAATAATAATATTCTGAAAATTCTTCTGAGGTAATTTTTTTTTTTTTTTTGGTTTTTGAGACAGGGTTTCTCTGTGTAGCTTTGCGCCTTTCCTCGAACTCGCTTGGGAGACCAGGCTGGCCTCGAACTCACAGAGATCCGCCTGCCTCTGCCTCCCGAGTGCTGGGATTAAAGGCATGCACCACCACCGCCCGGCTTCTGAGGTAAATTTTAAAAGTAAAGATGTAGTAGGTTTTCTTTTCAGCAAACCAAATAAAAACATAAAAGACTGTTTCATGTCTCTGCATTGATCACATAGTATGCTAACACATGAAAAAGATGATGTACCACTTGTGGCTTCTCAGATACATTTTCTATGGCATATTATACAAGCAGCTATTATATGTCACAGATACCCATCAGGTCATGACCTTACTGTTTTAAGTAATAGGCATTTTTAACTCTGGTATTCCTCTAAGGTAGTTTGCTCTGAATCAGAGTAGATGGACATCTTCTTCATTTATGACAGCAGAGATGCACAAGATACCAACCTAAACCTAAACAGTCTCAACACTGCATTTGGACTACTGGCTAATCAATTATTAACCTTTAGTAAGAGTGAGAATATCCCTTACCCCACATCCTCAGTAAAATAATGACTTAAAGACACCTGTGGAAAAGTCTGGACATCTGGGTTAATGTGGAGAATTATAGAAAACCCATTAAAACCTATTATATATGTGGTTATTCATTTAACAGACACTGTGGCAAGAGCACACAGGGGTGTAGCTGGAAATTAAATGCTAAAGCCCCTGACTTTTCATATTTAACATTCAAAGGGAGAGAAACAGATATTATACATATAGAACAGATAATGGCACTATTAGAAGACGGCAGTTCTATTTAAAAACTGTGACGCAAAGGAGAATGGACAGGATTGGCAAGTATACTATGTGAAAAAGCAGGGTGAGAGAAAGGCACTCTAGGAAGGGAATGTTTAACAGATGACTTAAAAGAAAATGAAAGTGCTAACTATGCAGATAACTAGAACGTCAAATTACAAGAAATGGAGAAAATAGTAAATACAAAGCTTCCCACTGAAAGCCAAACAAGTTATGAGAACAAAGGTAGAAATGGCAGGGCATAAATGAAGAGTGAAAGGGAAAAGAAGTCATAGAATTCCTATTATTTGGGTCTTTACCATTCAAATACTGTGTGGAGAGGTTAAGTAGGTGTGGGTTAGAAGAAAACTTAAAGTGAATTTCAGTCTTTCAGTGAGGATCCTGTGAGTGTCTTTGTCCACTGAGCCAATTTGACAGCTTTCAGTAACAAATTAACTTTTTTAACATTAATGAAATATTTTATCAATGCTCATAATTTTTCACAAATGCAACTGAATGAACAAATGAAGCAATAGTTTCAAAATCAAAATGATTAAGAAAAAAAGGTTAAGCAAGGTAATATCTGCACTTATAAAAATGTGAGACTTCCAGAAGGCAGTGAATTATATGTCAAAAGCTAAAGCAAAATTTTACCCTCATTCAGATTCAACAATAAGGTTTACAGTTTCCTTGGAAATCTCATCCTTAGCATACAATCCAACTATAAAATCAAAATAACTAAGATAAAAATTAGTCGTATGTTAAATGAGATTGGAGATCTTGAATTCCAAATGTGCAACATCTGTTGGATCAGCCAGAAATCTTGTCCACTATTCCACATGTCAGCTGAAATCTTCATGACTTCCAGATTATATGATTGAGAAGTGGTCTAGTGGAAAATGATAAAGAGCTATGTTTACATTAACAAAAATAATCAAACTGAGATTGGATTATTCTGTAATGAGATACTACAATTGTAATGATGTGTTTATTTTGTCCATAGAGATCAATGATATTCTCAGCCTTTGCTAGGAAAAAGTTAATTTTACTTGATTTTTTACATATTTACTTTAGTTTTTGAGAGAACTACTTTTTCTGTGTCCTTTGCTGAATTCTTTAAAAAAATACTTTTCTCACATAATATATGCTGATTATGATTTCCTCTCTTTTCTTCCTAGTTTTTCCCCACCTCCATTAATATTTATATTTTTACATTGTTTATTTTAGGTAATATAAGTTATTTACATATGAAATATCTTTGAAATCAATTTTATTTTTTAAAAAATTGTCCCTTCAAATTCTATCTGAATGTTGTAAAAGGAAAGTGTATAATCTGCTTTTTTTCATTTAAAGTTTATACCAAATTTAAGTATACAACGATTTATTGTAAGAATAGAAAATCTAAATAAAAATGTTATGTCATTCATTTTTATTGCATGAACAATGAAACTAATTACTTTGGAGGAAACACCTGAAATTAAACTAGATAAGATCTCATCTGAGGATTTGAAATGGAAAGAGTACATCAACAAATATGTTGGCCAGAAATGTAGCATAAATTCCTATGAGTAACAGTTGAATGTACTCTTGGTTTAGACTTGTGGATACTTATATATAGGACTCAAAAGAACATGATACTCCCCTTGTTCCATACAACCTTTGAAATTCCATGCAATTCTTTTTATAATAAGATTGGTGACTAGGATTAAAAAGACCATGATCTAAATGTGTTCTCTAAAATGTTGACCATCTACCCTAGTTTCTGGTTTATGGAATAAAATTCACACAATAAAACTCTCAGTTATGAGGAAAACAAAACATAATTTTTAGAAGTGCTATCTGAAGAAACAAACAAAAATCTAATGCAACCACAACCCACCTCCTTAAAAAATAAAACAACAACAAGAATTTTATGTTGGTTGGGTAGGATCTGGGAGAGGATCTGAAAGGACTCGAGGGAGGAGAAGAATATGATTAAAGTATATTGAAATTTAAAAATTATTTTAATTGATTAAAAAACTATAAAATTCATCATAAAATGAGATGTGAAATATCAGTTATCAGTAAATTCTTGCTTCCACCACTAGAAATTCTTTCTTTAAAAACTTTTATTTTGGTAGTGAATATTTAACAAGCAATTTCTCTGCACTCAGTTCTAAGATGTAACAGTAAGTAGTGTGCCATTCCTGTTCACCTGGGTGGAATGCTTACCGTTATATCTGTGATAATTCTTAATGATGGCAGCATAATTACTACCGGAATCAATTCTCTGTGAGGCAGAAATTAGGAATTCTATGGACAGTGTTCATTTAGGAACTGGGTAGAACACAGCCAGTCTGGTAAATAATAAAATGAAAGGATCACTCACTGCTCTATCCCTTTTGTTATACCCTTGGTAAAGTGATTAACCGCATGATTGTATGACTGATCTGTCGAGATTACTGAGGAATCATGTGCATTGTGATGGATTGTTATCATGCATGATCATTTAATTTATTTAGTATTCACTAGGATTATTATTTTACATTAATATTATAATTAGTTCCGATTGTAAAAGATAAGGAAGCAACATCATTATGCAGAAGAAAATGTTACAGATAAGCTATATATACATTCTGGATGTTAAGAGAGGAAAATTTCCATAATTCATGTGAATTTAATAATGCTGAAAGGCATAACTAATATTCTTCATAACCTCATCACAAAGCATCAATAAGCATTTTACCATTGTTTTTGTTCTTTGTATTTTCAGTTAACTTTAGAATACATGAACTACAACACCCCAAACTCTTTTCCTCATGAATAAATGCATTCCCTGTTTAACTCTGCTTCACATGCTACAGTACAATACATTTTTTAAGAAATTTTAAGATCCATAAAAGGAACACAAATATAGACTTTAACGCTTTCTGATCGCTCAAATCTCATGGTTAAATGGAAAAAAATAATCCTAAATAGAGATGGACTGATAGTGTTGTAGAAGTTATTGCCACTGCTAAGTTTAATAAAATGTGATTGACATGCTTAGATTTATCAGGGGAAAAATCATATTTTTATAACCATACAAAATGACATGGAACAAAATTTGCTACCAATGGGTGCAATGAAAAGACATGGTGTTTTGTGCTTCATGACAGGCCATTAACAACTCTACAGTGGAATAGACTTTTTTTTTTTTTTTTACTTCCTCTGAGACCTGGCTCCTCCTTCATGAGTGCTGCTTCTAGTCTTTGTCCATGTTATTTAAGCAACCCTTTCCACACTGCTTTTACTTCTGCATTGTGCCTGGAATTTAGAATATCACACCATTTTCTATGAGGAATTTTTTTTTTTGAGACAGGGTTTCTCTGTGTAGCTTTGGTGCCTTTTCTGGAACTCACTCGGTTGACCAGGCTGGCCTCAAACTCACATACATCCACCTGCCTCTGTCTCCTGAGTGATGGGATTAAAGGATATGCACCACCACTGCTCAGCTTGGAATTTGTTATTTTCTTAACAGCTTGAAAATCCACAATTTGATTTTCACATGATTAAAGAGGCTTGAGATTGCTAAAAATGGAAACAAACATCCCAAACAAACAAAAAATAAAAATAAAAACTGGGAATGGGTTTGTGATGAACAGAAAAGTTTTCAGTCTGTTGTGTTTATGTTTCCCTAAGTATGTCCTGTTTCTATTCATTTCCTAGAGCAAATAGAAAGTTGAAGATCACAACTGAAGTATACTAACTACACACATGTATTTTCCCTTTACATTTCTCATTGATAAAGCAGGTAGAAATGCTATCCTCCCTTAATAATTGAAATATGAACTAAAATATTATATTCATATTTCAATGGATTATTTGAATAATTAGAAATACTAGCTTTTCATGTTTACAAACATCACTGTATTTTCTGAGAATAAATAAAAATAAACAGTTTTTAAATTTGGAAATATTTCCAGACATAAAAGCTGCATATTTTAGAATGTGTTTACTTATTTGTTTATATTTATGTGTATGTGTGTGTGCCTGCTTGTCTGCATGTGCATCATGTGTGTCCAGGTGCTGTTGGAGACTAGAAGAGGGTGTCAGATCCCCTGGAGTGGGAGTGACAGGCAGTCCTGAGCCACCGAGTGTGAGTTAAAAGCTGCATTTTACTTGGTGGTATTAAGGATTGGCAGGCAACTTGTTAGCAGAATATGTAGATTAATTTAGAGCTCGGAATCTAGGACACAAATGAGTTACACCTGACTGTGCATAAATTATTGCTTGTATAGAATTGGAATTTAGGGGTCATTGTTTTCTTCTGTCAAATAATATTGATAATTGACTAAAGATCTAAGTAGATAAATCTCCAAAGTGGTCAACAAGTATATGGAATTCTTTCCTAGACCACATGAGAATAAGAAGAAGCAGAGTACAGGAGAGGCCCACAGAAATCCACGGAGATGCCCCCACAATAGACTGCTGGCAATGGTCGAGAAATAGCCCAATCAGACCTACCCTGGTGATAGGATGGCCAAACACCCTAATTGTCGTGCTAGAAACCCCATCCTGTGACTGAGGGAACTAGATGCAGATATCCACGGTCAGGCCCTGGGTGGAGCTCCGGGAGTCCAATTGGCGAGAAGGAGGAGGGTTTATGTGAGCAGGAGTTGTTGGGACCAGGGATGGATGGAATACAGGGACAAGTGGCCAGACAAATGGAAACACACGAACTGTGAACCAATGGCTGAGGGGCCCCCAACTGGATCAGGCCCTCGGAATGGGTGAGACAGTTGATTGGCTTGATCTGTTTAGGAGGCATACAGGCAGTTGGACCGGGTCCTGTGCTCAGTACATGAATTGGTTTTTTGAAACCTGGGGCTTAGTAGAGACCCTTGGCATCTAGGATTCTTACAGAAGATCCCAGTCTAGTTCTTAGCACTTTCATTAGGCAACTCAGAATCACCTGTAACTATAGTTCCAGGGCATCTGGAAACTTCTGGCCTCTATAAGTATCAATGTGAACACACATATAAACTCATACATATACACATAATAATATCGCAACTTGAGGGTGCAGGTTGGGCAGGCTGGGTGCAGGAGGCAGTTTGGGGGCAGAACTGAGGGCTACCAAGAAACCTCATCCCAGAGAAACTCCCAGGAGTCCACAAGGATGACCCCAGCTAAGACCCCTAGCAAGAGTGGAGAGGGTGCCTAAACTGGCCATCTACTGTAATCAGATTGGTGACTACTCTAATTGTCATCATAGAACCTTCATCCAGTAACTGATGGAAGCAGATGCAGAGATCCACAGCCAAGCACTGGGCAGAGCTCTGTGAGTCCCTCCAGAAAGAGAGGAGGGATTGTACAAGTCAGAGGAGGTAAGGTCATAAGGGTGAAACCTACAGAAACAGCTGATCTGAGCTCCTGGTAGCTCATGAACTCTGAACAAACAATTAGGTAACTTGCATGGGACCAACCTAGCCCTCTGCATGTGGGTGACAGCTGTGTAGCTTGGTCTGTTTGTAAATGAACCAATGAGATTAGGACCTGTCCTTGGCACTTAGCTGGCTTTTGGGAACCTGTTCCTCATGCGGAATTACCTTGTCCAGCCTTGAAGCATAGTGAGGAGCTTGGTCCTACCTCAACTTTCAAGCCCATGGGAGGCATGCCATGTTCTGAATGGAGATGGATGAGTGGATGGGAAGCGGGATAGATGGGAGTTGCAGACAGAGAGAAGGAGGGGAGTCATGCTAGAAACCCCATCCAGTGACTGAGGGAGCTGGATGCAGATGTCCACGGTCAGGCCCTGGGTGGAGCTCCGGGAGTCCAGTTGGAGAGAAGGAGGAGGGTTTGTGTGAGCGGGAGTTGTTGGGACCGGAGATGGATGGAATACAGGGACAAGTGGCCAGACAAATGGAAACACATGAACTGTGAACCAATGGCTGAGGGGCCCCCAACTGGATCAGGCCCTCGGAATGGGTGAGACAGTTGATTGGCTTGATCTGTCTGGGAGGCATACAGGCGGTTGGACCGGGTCCTGTGCTCAGTGCATGAGTTGGCTGTTTGAAACCCGGGGCTTGGTAGAGACGCTTGGCTCAGCCTGGGAGGAGGGGGCTGGACCTGCCTGGGCTGAGTCCACCAGGTCGATCTCAATCCTTGGAGGAGTCTTTGCCTCGGAGAAGATGGAAATGGGGGGCGGGGGGGGGCGGGAGGAGGGAGAACGGGGGAATCTATGGCTGATATGTAAAGCTGAATTATGTTATAAAATAAAATAAATTCAAAAAACCCACAATATATAATTTAACTATACATGAATACCATTTAGCATCCACTGGAATACATTTAAGCAGAAATAGAACATATTTAAGTGATGGTTCAACCTATAATCCAAAAACACAACAGGCTGAGGCAAGACAGGTTTTTCCATAAATTTTAGGCCAGCCTGAGTTACATAGTTAAAAGTTGTCTCAAAAAAATAATTGCAACAAACTTACATCATGAGATCTTTTTTGACAATTTTGAGAAACTGAATGAATCCCTAAATCTTTCAAACAAAATTAACCATGTAAACAACTTTATGCATTCCCTAAAAGTTTGAAGAGTAACCATTTGACCTAGTAATCTTCAGTGAAGAAAATTCTTCTGTATTCTCTCAAATAAAAATAATCATTTTCCACTGTTGTGATGTTACTTTTTAAAAATATTATAGTACATTTGGTGACACTAATGGGAGGTAAGCAATATGACATATAATCTGTAGATTCCTTTTGGTATGAATGCCATACTATTAATCCTACACATCCATAAATATGAGAGCTCTTCCCATTTTCTGGTGTATTCTTTAATTTCTTTCTTCAATGCCTTGATTTTTTTTGTTTTACAAGCCTTTCACTTGATTTTTTCTGAGTTATCTCAAGATAATTTGTCTTTAAAGTCTCTTGTAAAAGGTATCATTTCCCCCCGATTTCTTTCTTGTATGTTTGAAATTTGAGTGAATCTACAGTACTGTTTTTTTGTGTGAAAGATTTCTTAGGCTTTACTTAGTTTATTGGCATAGTGCCTGTTTATCCTAAACATTTATTGATTCCAAGCTCATTGTAAATTAAACACTAAATCTTAAATTTTATTCGATTTTTAAAAGCATTACAATTAAATAATAGTTAATACTAATTTGGATCTGTTATCATGAAATTTTGTTACTTTAAATTTTTCTTTTAAAAACCATTCAATTTTTGAGATGGTATCATGTTTAAAAAATAGTAACAGAATTGAATTATTTTCTTTTTTATGTTGAAATAAACCAATTCTTCAAAAAATAAAATGTGCTTTATTTATGATATTTTGAATTAAAAATAGGTGCATTGCAGTCTTTCATGAAGCCAGGCATATCTGAACATCTGAGCCATGTCACTTATGGAATCTGTAGCTGGAGCAGGAGTCATTTGTTTATTTGTTGTTTCTCAAGATCAGTCTTTGGAACCATATAAAACACAAATCACTCAAAGTGATTCTTGACCTGGCAGTGTGCAATAGTGACAACTTTTGGTCTATTTGTGTTGGCTTGTATAGGAGGAGTTTCTTAACCTATGCCTTCAAGTAAATATTCCTGGCCACATACAACTATGTAAATGTAGACTGGGTAGATCTAAAATAAGCAAAATAGAAATTCTGATTTTAGGTCTTGCTAGCTGATTTCCAACAGCATTTGATTATTTTGAGGAGAGATGCTAAGTGTTTCTAGAATTTCTCACTACTTTATTGGACAGTATGCATTAATTATCTATAATACTCATTCTCTAATGCTTCTGGATTAGGGGCTTTTTATAAATCTGTTGAAATATCTTCCATAATAACAGATTATGAGCTTACCCCATTTGGGTAAATTCTCACAATACCGTTAGCTGAAATGAGCTTTGGAGACTATGGAAATTGTATTTCTGTTTTATTGTCTTGAAGATTATTAGACATTAATCTACTTAGTGTTATCATCCAGAGGCAGAGACAAAACCAATGAAAAGCTCAATTTCAGATTCTTGAAAATACTAAAAATCTAAAGTTTAAAATGAACAATAAAAGAAATAATACTCTAATGAGAGGATTAGTGATGATCACAAGTACAATAACAAGTAGAATATTGAGAATTAAAGTGCAAATTATTTCCCTAAGTGATTTACATATGTTCCCATATTCTCAAAATTCCTGAGCCTGGCACCTCTTTCATTTCAGTTTCAAAGATGGAGAAATATTATCATAAGTATTTTGCCCAGTAAAATTCACATGTTGTAAGAGGCAAATCAAAGCTTTTATTCATTTGTACTTAATAGCCTTCAGATGTAAGATTAGATATATAGTTAAGAAATTGGTGGATAAAGTTCCAAGTAAGTCACAATTGGTAAAAATTGTATTATAAGTGAAACTGGTGAAGCACATAGAACTATAATCTCAATTTGATCATGAAAGAAAGAAAGAACATGTAAATTACAAACTACAACTGACTTTAAATCTTTACTCGTTATGTTCTTAAATTTATTGAGGGGGTAAACACTTGTTAAGGAAGGTAAATGTTTATTTTTAAGTGTGTATCTTGATCACTATATCACATTTCTGTATGTTTACCTATAAGATTTCTGAGAACTCATTCATGATATTTCCATTTTTTTAACCTTAAATATACATGGGTCAGTGTGTAGTTAGTGAGTCCAATGCAAGCAGCTCAAGTCTGAGGACAATGTGAGTCTAGTTAGATGACATGTGTGAGTTTAGTTAGATGACATTACAGAGTAGTCAAAAGCATGTGCTTGAATTGCAATGCTTTACAAGTTTCATATTTTCATTTCATTCAAACCATTTTGCTCAACTACTTTATTTGCTACAAGTTTGTGGGATGCTGAGTGTTGTATTCTATGAATCTACTAATCACTATTCATTATCATTTTTGCCATCAAAATAAACTATAGTTGAATAACAATTTAATCCTATTGCAAACCAAAACAAATCCTTGTTTAGACTCAGCTGGCACCCACACTCAGACACAAATCATGTTCTACATAGAACTCATTCATTTATGCATACAATTACAAACAAAATGTTTACAAAATAATAAATGTAACTGATTTGTTAATAGCTCAATAGATAAGGATTGCTAAGAAGTTTGTAGTTTCCTTCAACTGTATTTTACAGAGAAACCTGAATAAATATGCTTAAAAGCATGACAGGCAATACCTCTTTTTGTGATTTAGATTTACCTTTTCCGTTCAACTACAAAGCCCAATGGGATACTAAATCTTTTAGTGTTTGAATGATTATATGACAGAAGTATGTCTGTCTGTATGCATGTATATATGTCTCTATGTATGTATGTATGTATGTATGTATGTATGTATGTATGTATGTATATACTGATAGAAAAGAGAAACTTGGCAAGACATTCTCACCTCAGTTTCTGTATTCCTTTATACATATACAAAATAATGAGCCACACTACTCTTCAGAACACTTTTGGTGACATGGTGTAGAGTTCTGGAGGAAGGGCAGAAATCTGAGTCTAAGTATCGTTTTACTGGTGACTCGTTTAAGAAAATAAGTTCCCTCATCTGTAGTTTAGGGCTAATGATGCCAACCTTAAATGACTGATTTTCATCAGGAATGATATGGCTATATGAAAGAGCTCTAAATATGGAACAGATTTTGATTATTGTTCTCATTAATAATACTTTTAACATGGACAGTGTTCAAGCCTACCTCCAGGAGAGGGTGTGAATCTCCTGAGACTCAGAAAAAAAAAAGGAGCACAAGTCTGGAAGAACAGAAACTAGTCTAGAAGGGTTCTACCCAGGAGTATATGACATCATGAAGAGCTGACGGAAAAGGCATCTCTGATCTCTGAACTGCCAAACTGCCCAGAGGAGAAATTTTTGGGCTGTGGAGCTGCCTGCCAACTGAAAAGAGCACCAGAGTTACAGCTTTCATAAATCTCTGACTATGTTAGGTGGGCTCTTCTGTGATAGAGTGGTTTTGAGTCATCCCTGTTACTCTCTTTGTAAGTAAAGTCTTATCCATACTCCTGTTAGTAAACTCATTGCCCCACCAAGACCAACATTGGTGCTATAATTGGTAGGCCATGTTTTCTTTTTTGTGTGTGCAGCATCTCTGCAGGGAGAGTCTGTTACACAAATATAGTTAACATATAGTATAATTTTCAAAATTTTACTAAGAAATAATTGCTACCATCTTTTCCATACGTTTCCATATTTTCTCTTTTTTACTGAGTGGCATTTGAATCTTTATAATGTTATAATGCAATGAATATCTGATTTCTTAATAGATTGACTTGAAATAATGAATTAATTAATTCAAAAAGAGTTCTACTTTAAATTTGCCATGGTATCCACCATTCAACAGCTTCAGGTCTAGAAGGGAGGGATATAGAATATGCATGCTCAAAGAACACATTTCATTACCAACTTTACTGTAAAAGCGGAGATTGATCTCAGAACTGGAAATGATATTGTAACAAGAGATATTGGGTCAGTCATCTTTTCAGCACTGTGATGAATACCTGAAGGAAAACTACTAGTAAAAGGAAAGTGCTTATTTCCTCCTTGGTTTAAATCATTAATCACTTGTCTGGAAGGCTTTTGCCTCTGTGGCAAGGTAGTCCATCAAGTGATGAACACGTTGTCCTGGACTCAATGAACATCATAGTGACTGAGAAACATAAAGAGAAGAGGAGGATTGCATTTCTGATATCTGCTCCAGGGGCATTTTCTTATCACCCCAAACTCTGTTGCTGTGGGATGTTCTGTATGGCAAATGTGTTGCTAATAAAACACTGATTGGCCAGTGACTAGGCAGGAAGTATAGGCGGGACTAACAGAGAGAATAAAAAGAACAGGAAGGCAGAGGGAGTCTCTGCCAGCCGCCATCAGGACAAGCAGCATGTGAAGATGCCGGTAAGCCACGAGCCATGTGGCAAAGTATAGATTTATAGAAATGGATTGATATAAGATATAAGGACAGTTAGCAAGAAGCCTGCCACGGCCATACAGTTTGTAAGCAATGTAAGTCTCTGTGTTTACTTGGTTGGGTCTGAGCGGCTGTGGAACTGGCAGGTGAAAGAGATTTATCCTGACCGTAGGCCAGGCAGGAAAACTTAAGCTACACTCTGTCAAGTAGTATTACCTTCTAAATGTTTCACCATATCCCAGTGATACCACTGCCTGTCAACTTTGCCCTGATATAGATGTCTCTTGGGGATTATAAAGTAATTAGTATAACAACCATGATAGACAACACTAGATTTCATTTCTCACATTGGCAAAGTCACAAAGCATGGAGGATTACCAAATGTTCCATTATTCAATTCTCTTCACTGATGTGCCCCATTCCAATTTCTCATAAATCTTACTATGCAAAACTATAATGCACTTCTTTAGTTTTTTAATGTAGGCTCTCCTTGTGGCTTGATCTGATTCATAGAGTGAAGCAGCTATGGTGTCTATTCCTAGTCTAAGATCTACGTGTCCTTCCCAAATTGTCATTTTCAGAATCGTTCTCTGTGAACATGAACATACACACTGACTAACTTCATGTGTGACAAGATGTTCATGATCTTGTCACAGATCATTGTAATCAAAATATGTGTACTATGTGTTAAAATAATACTCACAGATTAGAATGTTTCTGTAAGTGAGTCACTCTATAGTGACAAGTTTAAACACAGAGGGGATGAATTGAGAGTTAAAATGTTATATGGGGGATGCAGTGATGCCTCAGCTATTTAGAGTATACACTATTCTTACAGAGAACCTGAGAATGAATCCTAGAACTCATGTTAGGAGGCCCACAATCTCCTATAACTCCAGCTTCAGGAAATCCAATACCTTCTTCTGTACTCTGTGAGTACCTGCAACAACATGTATAAACACATAATTTAAAGCTAATGCTTTTAAGATTTAAAGGGACACAATGACATCACCAAAATCATCTTACAAGAAAGCATATATATATACATATATACATATAAATGTTATAGTTGTAACTATAATGATAGATTTTTCAAGTTTCTCTCAACAATTATCAGAAAAAAGCAAACTGGCAACAAAAATATAAGATTCAACAAAGCTATAAACATTTTAATACCATAATTATAAATGATACTTGCATACACATAAACATGCAAAGGTAGACACATTGCATCAATAAGTCTGCATGCTTGATAACTTTAAATGTTAACAATTAAATAGATTAGAATATTATTAAACATTCATAATATAATTTGCATAAATGAAATGTATTAGCCATATCTTGCCTACTTCACTATAATTTATCTTGCCAAATCTTTTTTCCCTCATATTAATATTTAAATTGATAGGTCTTAAGGATCTAGGTATTTACACTTCCATTCTCTTCTATATTTATTTGGTTTTGTACAAGTGTCATGATTCATCCTTAAGCAAATATCTGTCATTTTCTTTTATGAATGGGGCAAGGGAAAGAGAACTTGGGGAACGGGAGATCCCAGCTGGATCAAGAACAGAGAGGGAACACAAGGAATGTTCATGATAAATGAAGACCACATGAGAATAGGTAGAAGCAAAGTGCTAGAGAGGCCCACAGAAATCCACAAATATGCCCCCACAATAGACTGCTGGCAATAGTCAAGAAATAGCCTGAACTGACCTACTCTGATGATAGGATGGCCAAACACCCTAATTGTCATGCTAGAAACCCCATCCAATGACTGAGGGAACTGGATACAGATATCCACGGTCAGGCCCCGGGTGGAGCTCCAGGAGTCCAATTGGCGAGAAGGAGGAGGGTTTATGTGAGCAAGAGTTGTTGGGACCAGGGATGGATGGAATACAGGGACGAGTGGCCAAAGGAATGGAAACATATGAACTGTGAACCGATGGCTGAGGGGCCCCCAACTGGATCAGGACTTCTGAATGGGTGAGAGAGTTGATTGACTTGATCTGTTTGGGAGGCATCCAGCAGTTGAACTGGGTCCTGTGCTCAGTGCATGAATTGGCTGTTTGAAACCTGGGGCTTAGCAGAGACGCTTGGCTCAGCCTGGGAGGAGGGGACTAGACCTGCCTGGACTGAGTCCACCAGGTTGATCTCAATCCTCGGGGGAGTCTTTGCCCTGGAGGAGATGGAAATGGAGGGTGTCCTGGCGGGAAGGAGGCGGGGCAGGAGGGGGGAGAACGGAGGAATCCATGGCTGATACGTAAAGTTGAATTATATTGTAAAATAAAATAAAATAAATTAAAAAAAATTTAAAAAAAACATACAAATCACATTTCAGTACAAATAAAATAGCACTATAAATGAGCTATCGTCATGGTTCCAGCACTTGGACTTCTTTGCGATCTACTCCTCATTTATTATCTATCTTTGTTATCCATCTACCTTTCTATCTAATCATCCATACATCATTTATTTATATATTAACTATTAATAATCATTAGCTATTTATTATCTATCTGAATATCTATATGTCTTCTTATTTTGTTATGAACATTTCTGAAAATTTCAGCTTCTATTGGAGCTTATGTCTTATGAATTGGAAGACTGGCTACACTAAGCATTCTCCATTTTCACAAATGTATCAGTGAAATACATGAGCCCACTTTCTTGCCAATTATATAACTACATATTTAGCATATATTTGTAATCTTAATAAATTGTGTGACTTTTATTGCAAACTTCCAAGTAAATAATAATGACCATGATATAAAGAATTCTTTAAACGTAATTACTGCATATTTAATTCTTCAGTGAGTTGGTGGATATTCTTCCTCTCATTTCACTGGTTATCTTTGCATTGTCCTGCTTCTTCAAGAACAGTGAAGTGTGGATCAATTTCCTGAGATATTTCTATTATCTTTACATTTTTTACCATAAAAATAATCTCTAAAAATTTTAATTCTATTGATTTAGAACAGAGTGGAGTAGAAATCAAAGAACATGATATTTCCACATGTTCCTCAACTGTTACCACAACATCTATAACACAAAAGTAGTCCGTTTTGATTCACTGATGAAAATGACTTCACTTCAGATCAGGTATGTTGGGACATTTGAGACAATTTTATGATTTTCCTTAAGGGGGAAATTGTGCACTTTGAAAACTGGGTTTTAAATATTTAACTGTAGAAATAATGCCATCCCTTATGTCTCTGTTAGCACTCAGACCAAAAAAAAAAAAATCAATAGCTGCTAACAGGGTGATATGTCACTTGAGAAAGGTTATCTTTGCTTTGAAACTGTGCCAAAGTGTAAACTAACATTCTTATTATCTCTAGTCTAAACAGAACTCAAGTTCAAAATATGTTGTAAACTGATAAGGTTTAAATTTATTAACCCTTAGATAGAGGTTTGAAAATCTTTGTCGAAATGTGAAATGATTTTTTATGATTCTCTCTCTCTCTCTCTCTCTCTCTCTCTCTCTCTCTCTCTCACACACACACACACACACACACACACATACACACACATAAACCCTCTGATTTCTCCATCTATGCATTTAGTGTTAAATATTCTTTGCCTTAATGTCTCCAATCACAATAATTATTTATTATACATACATACATATAAATATCACACACACACACACACACACACACACATATATCCTCACGCCAAAATCTCAATGGTATGATTTACTGACTTTTCAACATCCTCATACATTAAATTGTTAATAAGTTTGTGTTTACCTCCTTACACATATTGTGTTTCAGCTCTCCCATGTGGTCTCGGTCTCTGCAATGATGTGAACAGAGGTTCATCAACTCTTCCCACCATGACTTTTACAATATATTTTCAGTTGCTTTGCTGAGCCATGACTATACTCTAGTAACAACCACCACTGTATGGAACGTATTTCAGCCTACACTCCACTAGTGGATTCTTATTGCATTGAATGTGTCCTGATTTTCCAACGAATCCTTGTCAAGACAAAAAAGAGAATATATGTCAGGGGCCTTGTCCCTGTATTTAGCCACAGCCTATTCCTTCTTTGATCAGAATTCATGATAGTCCCACTGGGGTTCCTTCTATTTGTTGAATATGTACAATTTCTTGTTTATTCTCCCTAAGAGTAATGATTATTCTACCTCAGCTTCCTTTTTCTGAATCATTTTCAAATACTAACTATTAATAAAATTTAATCTTAATAGTCCTCCAAAACACATACAGGACATCACCTTTCCATATTGTACCTTCTCAATTTGTTCTATACAGAACACATGGATATCTGAAAATAGCCTCTTCTTCAATATGCATCTCTGCTCTACCAGAAATCCTACTGACATCATGTACTACCTCATAAGGAAAGTTTTATGATGACTTATATATTGTGGACAGACAGCAGGTAATTCTGAAATCAGTGCCTATAAATTTTTTAAGTAAATCAACCAATGAAATTTGATTTTGACATAAAAATAGATACTACATGAAAAATTGTGATTCAGCAAAGCCTGAAATTTCAGTTGATATACAACCAAAATGAAAACTTGTTTTAGTTTAAAAAAAAAATCTCAGTATCAGAATAGTACTAAACTCCTGGATACTATTGCTGCCTTGATACTTTGATTTCATTTCTATTAAGTAATGGGAAAAATCATCCTTTGATACAGAGAATATCACTATTAGAATTGAAAGAGCTTAATAAACCTAAGACCACAGCAAAGTGCAGTTTCTAATTGTGTAGAACAGGATGAAAACAGATGCTCCTTTGAACACAATAGATAGTGCAAACTGTCACAATTCATTGCATCTGAAAGCATCTGAATGATGAGGATTGGCTCTCTCCATGCCTGGCACAGGTTGGCAAATGGTACTCAGGATGCTCCTCGGAGGATTGCTCTGTGGGTGAATGGAATCCAAAAATTCTAGTTCCCAGTTCCTAATACTACAGCTGACTTCTTATCACACTGAAATTGTTTGATGTGGCAAAAGGCAAAAACAAAATTGCCAAAAGGAGATAAATTTGCTAGTAAATGCACTGATGATTTAAGACAGGAAGAGATGTCATGTAGAACAAAATTATACTATATGTGGTCAGCTTATTTCTTAACCATCTTTAAAGAAGCTTGAATTATTTTAATATGATCATAATTATCACTATTCCTTGTTTTTAAGTACTCTTTCCTTCTACAAGTAAAGCTGTCCCCTAACTTCAATGAGAGAGCCTATTTAGCAGCAAAGTGTTGAACAAAACACATAAATCCCTAGATACTTTTAGTTATTAACTAAAATATTATTTTATTTTTCATGTATGGTGACTCATAGTATTTCCTAATATTGGCAGCTTCATAAAGCAAAATAAGCTGGCTACACAGTAAACTCAGCAAAAATTAACCTCTCTCCATGCTGACATAAGATAAATTTTCCCAAATGGTATCTTAAAATTACTAATGAAGACTTACTGAAGCAAACATTAGAAAATTTCAATTTCCAATATTTTAAATGCTTATCTTTCCCCATCGCATTCTCTCAAAATCTTGAGATAGCTGATATTTCTACTGATATAAATTAGTCAAGGTCATCAGGAATCAACTGTTGAAAGCATTTTACCAAAAGAAATGACACACATGACCTTCCATGGAAAGCAAAAGCATCCTCCCCTTATATAGTGGGGGTGAGGAAGATCAGCATTGATTAGAAAATCACTTTGGAGAAGAGCAGTGGGAGCCTGACCTTTGAAGTAAGGAGATTTTTTTTTGACAGATGATTTTCTCATACAAGGAGATCCATAGTGACTTGTCTTTGCAACCAATTCACTTTTTAAAATATCTCTCCCCATTCATCATCTTCTGAATTTTCACACGGAAAGAATTTTCAGGAAAAAAAAAGTGAGGGCTATGTGTATTGTTGTTAAACAAGGGCAATTTTAAGAAGAGATTACATACTCAAGATAGTAAAGGTAAGAAACCGTGGATTACTCAGAAAATGTTCCTTCCCGGTGGGAGTAGAAAGAACTGCAAGTTTATATTGTAGTTGTGTCAAGTAGCTCGGGGGAAAGAATGATAAGCTCAGAACTCTGCAAACCATCTTATGTTGTATGAGAGAAGACTATCATACCACAGTGTATCGTTTCCCATCTATTGATTGTACGCACAATAAGACATGGAACCTACGTCACCAAAGATTCCTCCTACTGCTTTTTCTCTAAAACGATTTTTCTAATCTATGTTGACCTTCCTCCCTCACTCGATAAGGGAAGGATTCCTTTGCTTTCCATGGAAGGTCTTGTGCCATTTCTTTTGGTAGTTTAAAAATTTGACATTTTAGAAATCACAAAAGAAAGAGAAACTTTAACTTAAATGTGTAAGAAAAAAAACATGAGTGTAACTTAAGAGAAGCTTTAGTGGTTAAGAGCAATTTTTGCACTTGCAGAGGACCCAGATTTGCTCCCCAGATTTGTTCCTAACACCAACACAGTAACTCACAACCACAATTAACGCCAAGTCCAGAGTATCTGGCTTTCTCTTCTGGCCTCTGCAGACAGTGAACACACATGACGCAGACATTCACAAAGTGAACACATTCATACTCTAAAACAAAATTTAATAAAGCCCAAGAAACGGTATCTGTTCACCTTATGATCCAGTTGTCAGGAAGAACAGACAATAAGACCTGGATCATATGGTCTCTTCCTTTTATTTCCTTCATATATAAAACGAAAAGAGTACTTTTTTAAATCATAGTGTGGTAGTAAAAGTAAATGAATGGAAAATGCAAGGTCCATATAAAAATGCCAAACTCAGAGTACTAGCTGTTTTTCTATTCTAATTGTTAATAAAGACATTTCCACCCTCTACAGAATAATTTATGAATGTTCTTTTCTTTTAGACTCATCTACTGAGGAAACCAAACATTTCAATAAAACTAAAATAAAAAGGGTTTAACTCAATTATGGGAGAATATTTTGTGTGAAAAGCAATAAAATATTTATTGTTTCCACTTCCTCCTTGGAGCAATATCTTTCTTCTTTAGCAATAAGTCTCAAAAGAAACAAAAAGTTCAATGTAATTTTTCAATCGAAAAGCATAAAAGTTGCCATTTGTCATTATGCTTCAGTGTTTTACTCTTCACATTAATTTGTATTTACAAATATGTTAGCACCAAATGTGGCTAATAGATAAACTGCACACATTTTTCCTAACTCTTAAGATAACATCTTTCATGTTGTGTTCAACAATAACAAAATATTACAGGCAATAAACCAGAAAAATGCTTTTTTCACACATGTTCAAAAGCACAAACCTGAAGAATGTTTCCGGGGGAAAAAAAAACAAAACAAAACCCTAGACTGCTAACCTTCCTCTCCTCAGACTAGCATCTGACATTCCCTGATGCTCTAAGATTCATTTTGATCCTTGCTTTCAAATATGTTTTTTTTCTGTGCCTGACACCATTGGATTTTATCTTGTACATGCTTTGACTTTAATCTCTTCATACTGTATCCACCTCCTGTCCCCCCGCCACTGTCGGCAGTTTTTGTTTCTTTTATCAAAATCTTATATTCCTCATTTATATCTGCTCTTTATCTTTTTCTAATAACTACCTGTTTCTTAACTCAAAACACTGTCATCCTGCCTATATTGAAATAAATCCTTTGTCCATCTCTTTATTTAAACTCTACCCCCAAATGCATTATATCCTTTAGCTTTCCTGCATTTCCATAATTTCTTTCTTCGATCCAACTTAAACTCCTGTCCACTGAAACGCAATGAATTATACTCTATCTTTGTGCCATTTGCATCACATGTTTGGGGCACTTTTGCCCTCTTCAAAAACAAAATTTGGCACTTCGGATTTAAAGGGTTGCCAGGGAGTTGTGACACAGGCCTTTAATCTCAGGGAGGCAAAGTTAGGTGGATCTCTGTGAGTTCAAGGCCAGCCTGATCTACAGAGAGAGTTCCAGAATAGGCCCCAAATCTACACAGAGAAACCCTGTCTTGAAAAAAACAAAAACAAACAAAAGATTTAAAGCGTTAATTTGGTTATTTCACAAAATGCTGAGCACATAAGACACAGACCAATATTTCTTTGTTTGTTAGTACAGATAACATATAGCCAATAAGTCTGCCAAGATTTTTTTAAAGAATGTTTACTAGTAAATGACATACACAACTGAAATTGCATGACAGAAATCAATGATGTGCAAATGTGCGTGATCAGATGCTCAGAAAATGCTACTGAATCTGTGTTTATGAAGATTAAGGTGATTTACAACAGAGATTCAATGTTTTGTAACTCCTTGAGTGTTTTATGGAGATGTATTTGTTTACTAGAAGAAGCTATGAGGTCAAGCTCACAAGGTCTAGGGAGTCACTGATCATGTTGCTGATATTCCACTTTTGTCTTTGTAATCCCCTGGGATTGTTCTGTCTTTGTCATTGAAGATGTTACACCTGGCTCTCTATTACATATGTGAATGAGTGTGTGTGTGTGTGTGTGTGTGTGTGTGTGTGTGTGTGTGTGTGTG
>CABHPQ010183459.1:0-21275 GCA_902168405.1 Peromyscus aztecus
TGTGTGTGTGTGTGTGTGTGTGTGTGTGTGTGTGTGTGTGTGTGTGTTTCTCACCCTTTCTTTCCATGGCTTTGGCTGAGCTAACTTATGGGAAGTTCTCAGTGCTGTGAAGGTGCATATCATCTGGAGGACACTCACATCAGCAATTGTGTAATGAGATATAAACTCCTATTTCCTCTCATGCAAATTCCGGGAGATGCTTGTATAGTACTGAGACAATCACAATAAATAAACTTAGGTGCATAAATATACACATATTCAGATTTGGAGTAATAGAAAGGTCTTTCTCTCTAGATAGAAAAAAAAAAAAAAGCCTTCGACAAAATCCAAATTTCCTGTAGGATCTTATGGAGACATTTTCTCTATTGAAGCCAAATGTCTAAGATTTTATGCAAAATGCTTGGTGCATAACTTGTACATAGTTGTCCAAAATGGTATTTGACTCCAAATTGTGTTAGTCAAATAAACTAGAGATATTAATGCTTTTTCAGCATTGAATGCAATGATCATGTGGTTTTTTTTTTCTTTCAGTTCGTTTATATGGTGGATTACATTGGCAAATTTTCCTATGTTAAACCATCCCTGTATCCCTGTGATGAAGCCTACTTAATTATGGTGGATGATTTTTTTTAATGTGCTCTTGGATTTGGTTTGCCAGTATTTTATTGAGTATTTTTGCATTACTGTTCACGAGGGACTAATTCTCTTTCTTTTTTGCATTTTTGTGTGGTTTGGGTATCAGGATAACTGTAGCCTCAAAAAAGAGTTTGGCAATGTTCCTTCTCTATTGTTTGGAACAATTTCAGGAGTATTGGTATTAGCTCTTCTTTGAAATTCTGCACTGAAACCATCTGGCCTTGGGCTATTTTTTTTTCTTTTTCTTCTTTTTTTTTTGGGGGGGGAAACTGCTTCTATTTTCTTAGGAATTATAGGTATACTTAAATTGTTTATCTGACCTTGATTTAACTTTGGTGTGTGGTACCTATCCAGAAAAATGTCCATTTCTTTTAGATTTTCCAATTTTGTAGAGTACAGGTTTTCAAAGTATGACCGAATGATTATATGGATTTCCTCAGTGTCTGTTATGTTTCTAATTTTGATAAATTGGATATTCTCTCTCTGCTTAGTTTGGATAAGGGGTTGTCTATCTTGTTGATTTTCTCAAAGAACCAACTCTTCATTTTGTTCATTCTCTGCACTGTTCTCTTTGTTTCTATTTAATTGATTTCAGCCCTCAATTTGATTATTTCCTGTCATTTAATCCTTCTATATGAGTTTGTTTCTTTTTGTTCTAGAGCTTGCAGATGTGCTGTTAATTCACTAGTGTGAGAGCTCTCCAATCTCTTCATGTGTGAACAAGTTTTGTTACTGAGTATGTGGTCCATTTTGCAGAAGGTTCCATGAAGTGCTGAGAAGAAGGCATATTCTTTTGTGTTTTCGTGAAATGTTCTATAGGTTTCTGTTTGGTCCATTTGAGTCATAACACCTGTTAGGTTCCTTGTTTCTCTGTTAAGTTTCTGTCTGGCAGAAAATATTCTATTAGTGTGTGGGGTTTAATATGGAATTTAAGCTTTTTTTAATTTTTTTTTTTTTTACCAAGTAGGTGGCCTTGTATTTGGAGCAAAAAATGTTCAGAATTGAGATTTCATATTGATGAATTTTTCCTGTTATGAATATGAAATGTCCTTCTCCATCTCTTTTGATTAATTTTAGTTTGAAGTCTATTTTGTTGGATAGCCACACCAGCTTATTTCTCAGATCCATTTGATTAGAAAATATTTTCCCAGCCCATTATTCTGAGGTAATGTCTGTCTTTAAGATTGAGTTGTGTTTCTTGTATGTAGAAGATGGATGGATCATGTTTTTATATCCATTCTGTTAGCCTGTGTCTTTTTATAGGCAAATTGAATCCATTGATATTAAAAGATATTAATGACCAATGAATGTTAATTCTTGTGATTTTTTTGTTTTATTGGTGGTGGTGTTAGTGTGTGTGTGTTTCCCTTTTTGGGGGATTTGCTGGTGTGAGGTTATTTATTGTCTGTGTTTTTGTGGGTGCAGCTAACTTCCTTGGGTTGGAGTTTTCCTTCTAGTACTTTCTGTAGGGCTGGATTTGTGTATATGAAATGTTTAAATCTGGTTTTGTCATGGAATATCTTGTTTTCTCAATCTATGGTGATTGAATGCTTTGTTAGGTATAGTATTCTGGGCTGGCATCCATGGTCTCTTAGTATCTGCAGAATGTCTGTCCAGGACCTTCTGGCTTTCAGAGTTTCCATTGAGTAGTCTGGTGTAATTCTGATAGGTCTGCATTTATATGTTACTTGACCTTTTTCTTTGCTGTTCTTAATATTATTTCTTTATTCTTATTTACTTGCTATTTATTTATTATTATCATAATGTTTTGAATATTATGCGGCAAGGGGACTTTTGTGTGTGGTCCAGTCTATTTGGTGTTCTGTATGCTTCTTGTACCATCATAGGCATGTCTTTCTTTAGGTTGGGAAAGTTTTCTTCTATGAATTTGTTGAATATATTTTCTGTGCCTTGGAGCTGAAATTCTTCTCCTTCTTCTACCCCTATTATTCTTAGGTTTGGTCATTTCATGGTGTCCCAGATTTCCTGGATATTTTGCTGGATTTAACATTTTCTTAGACTGATGAATTCATTCTCTCTATTGTATTCTCAATGCATGAGATTCTTTCTTCCATCTCATTTTTTTTTTTTAATTTTACAATGCCATTCAGTTCTACATATCAGCCACGGATTCCCTTGTTCTCCCCCCTACAGCCCCCTCCCGCCCCCCTCCCCTTCCCCCCAACACACCCCCATCCCCACCTCCTCCAGGGCAAAGCCTCCCCCAAGGACTGAGATCAACCTAGTAGACTCAGTCCAGGCAGGGCCAGTCCCCTCCTCCCAGGCTGAGCCAAGTAACCCTGCATAAGCCCCAGGTTTCGAACAGCCAACTCATGCAATGAGCACAGGACCCAGTCCCACTGCCTGGATGCCTCCCAAACAGTTCAAGCTAATCAACTGTCTCATTTATCCAGAGGGCCTGATCCAGTTGGCGGCCCCTCAGCCATTGGTTCATAGTTCATGTGTTTCCATTCATTTGGCTATTTGTCCCTGTGCTTTATCCAACCTTGGTCTCAACAATTCTCGCTCATATAGACCCTCCTCGTTCTCGCTAATTGGACTCCTGGAGCTCTGCTTCCAGATCCTTCAGTCATTGGATGGGGTTTCTAGCAATGACAATTAGGGTGTTTGGCCATCCCATCACCAGAGTGGGTCAGTTTGAGCTGTCTCTCGACCATTGCCAGCAGTCTACTGTGGAGGTATCTTTGTGGATTTCTGTGGGACTCTCTAGTACTTTGCTTCTTCCTATTCTCATGTGGTCTTCATTTACCATGGTCTCCTATTCCTTGTGCTCCCTCTCTCTTGTTGATCCAGCTGGGGTCTCCCGCTCCCCCAAGCTCTCTTTCCATCAACCCTTGCCCTTCATTTCCCCCACTTATGACCAGGCTGTTCATGAAGATCTCATCCATTTCTCCGTCATTGGGCGATCCCCGTGTCTTGCTTGGGGTCCTGTTTTCCAGGTAGCCTCCCTGGTGATGTGAGTAGCAGTCCAGTCATCCTTGTTCCACATCTAGTATTCTCCTATGAGTGAGTCCATACCATGTTTGTCTTTCTGAGTCTGGGTTACCTCACTCAGGATGATTTTTTCTAGATCCCTCCATTTGCCTGCAAACCTCACGATGTCATTGTTTTTCTCTGCTGAGTAGTATTTCATTGTGTATATGTAACACATTTTATTTATCCATTCTTCAGTTGAAGGGCATCTAGATTGTTTCCAGCTATTACAAACAATACTGCTATGAACATAGCTGAGCAAGTGCTCTTGTGGTATGATTGAGCATTCCTTGGGTATATGCCCAAGAGTGGTATAGCTGGATCTTGGGGGAGATTGATTCCCAATTTTCTAAGAAAGCACCACATTGATTTCCAAAGTGGCTGTACAGGCTTGCATTCCCACCAGCAGTGGAGGAGAGTTCCCCTAGCTCCACATCTTCTCCAGCATAAGGTGTCTTCAGTGTTTTTGATCTTAGCCATTCTGACAGGAGTAAGGTGGTAACTCAGAGTTGTTTTGATTTGCATTTCCCTGATAATTAGGGATGTTGAGCAAGTCCTTAAATGTCTTTCAGCCATTTGAGTTTCTTCTGTTGAGAATTCTCTGTTTAGTTCTATAGCCCATTTCTTAATTGGACAGTTGGGCATTTTGATGTCTAATTTCTTGAGTTCCTTATATATTCTGGATATCAGTCCTCTGTCAGATGTGGGGTTGGTGAAAACCTTTTCCCATTCTGTAGGTTGTTGCTTTGCCTTGTTGACTGTATCCTTTGCTCTACAGAAGCTTCTCAGTTTCAAGAGGTCCCATTGATTGATTCTCTCAGTGTCTGTGCTACTGGTGTTATATTTAGGAAGTGATCTCCTATGCCAATGCGTTCAAGACTACTTCCTATTTTCTCTTCTAGCAGGTTCAGAGTAGCTGGATTTATGTTGAGGTCCTTGATCCACTTGGACTTAAGTTTTGTGCACGGTGATAGATATGGGTCTATTTGTAGCCTTCTACATGTTGATATCCAGTTATGCCAGCACCATTTGTTGAAGATGCTTTCTTTTTTCCATTGTACACTTTTGGCTTTTTTGTCAAAAATTATATGTTCATAGGTGTGTGGATTAATGTCAGGGTCTTCAATTCGATTCCATTGGTCCACATGTCGGTTTTTATGCCAGTACCAAGCTGTTTTTGTTACTGTAGCTCTATAGTAGAGCTTGAATTCAGGGATCGTGATGCCTCCAGAGGTTGTTTTATTGTACAGGATTCTTTTGGCTATCCTGGTTTTTTTTTTTTTTTGATTTTCCATATGAAGTTGAGTATTATTCTTTCCAGTTCTGTGAAGAATTGTGTTGGTATTTTGATGGGGATTGCATTAAATCTGTAGATTGCTTTTGGTAAAATTGCCATTTTTACTATGTTAGTCCTGCCTATCCATGAGCATGGGAGGTCTTTCCATTTTCTGACATCTTCTTCAATTTCTTTTTTCAGGGACTTAAAGTTCTTGTCATACAGGTCCTTCACTTGCTTGGTTAGTGTTACCCCAAGGTATTTTATGTCATTTGTGGCTATTGTAAAGGGTGATGTATCTCTGATTTCCTTCTCAGCCTCTTTGTCAATTGTATATAGGAGGACTACTGATTTTTTTGAGTTGATCTTGTATCCTGCTATGTTGCTGAAGGTGTTTATAAGCTGTATCAGTTCCTTGGTTGAATCTTTGGGGTCACTCAAGTATACTATCATGTCATCTGCAAATAGGAAAAGGTTGACTTCTTCATTTCCAATTTGTATCACCTTAATCTCCTTCTGTTGTCTTATTGCTCTGGCTAGAACTTCAAGTACTATATTGAATAGGTATGGGGAGTGCGGACAGCCTTGCCTCGTTCCTGATTTTAGTGGAATTGCTTTGAGTTTCTCTCCATTTAATTTCATGTTGGCTGTTAGCTTGCTGTAAATTGCCTTTATTATGTTTAGGTATGTTCCCTATATTCCCGATCGCTCCAAGACCTTTATCATGAAGGGGTGTTGGATTTTGTCAAATGCCTTTTCTGCATCTAGTGAGATGATCATGTGTTTTTTTTTTCTTTGGGTTGGTTATATGGTGTATTACATTGACGGACTTTCGTATGTTGAACCACCCTTGCATTCCTGGGATGAAGCCTACTTGATCATGATGGATAATTGTTTTGATGTGTTCTTGGGGTCTGTTTGTCAGTATTTTTGTTTGTTTGTTTCTTACCACCTTTCTGAAATTGTTGGTCATTGCTAGAAAATTCTATGATCTTGTTGAATATAGTTTCAGTGCCTTTGAGTTGGTATTCTTCTCCTTCTTCTATCCCTGTTATTCGTAGGTTTGGTCTTTTCATGGTGTCCCAAAATTCTTGAACATTTTGGGTCATGACTCTGTTGGCTTTAGTGTTTTCTTTGACTGATGAATCTATTTCTTCTACCTTATCTTCCATGCCAGAGATCCTCTCTTCCATCTCTTGCATTCTGTTGGTTATACTTGCATCTGAAGTTCCCGATTGTTTACTCAGATTTTCTATTTCCAACATTCCCTCTCTTTGTGTCTTTTTCATTTTTTCTATTTCTGTTTTCAGGTCTTGGACTGTTTCCTTTTTTTGTTTCATTGATTTTTCATGATTTTCTTTCAGTGCTTTATTGTTTTCTTCCAGGACTTTCTTGTTTTCTCCTACTTTAATTGTCCTTTCCTCTAATTTTTTACAGCGTTCTTCTCATTTTTTTTTGTCTTTTCCTCTATATAAGCCTCTACCTTCTTCATAATGTTATTCATAAGGCTGTTTTCTTCTGCTTCTTCCAATTTTTGATGTTCAGGTCTAGGTGTTGGAGGAGGGCTAGGCTCTGGTGATTCTGTATTGCTCTTCATTTTGTTGTATGTACTTCTGCCTTGGTGTTTGCCCATCTCCTTGTCGTTAGTTCTTAGTCTTATCTGTGCACTTGGTCCAGACAGAGTTGACAGATTCAGGAAGTCTCTCTCTCTTGTTCAGATGAGAGCTCTCTTGTCCAAATGGGAACTCTGAGGCAGGATGGGAGCTCTTGTCCAGAAGGGAAGTCCAGGGACAGGATGGGAGCTGGGGGCCGGTCTCCAAGTCTCAGAAGTCGCTGGGGTCTCAGGCGGTTGGGCATGGGGGTAGGGCATGGAGATTGCGGGGTCTGCCAGGGGTCTTGGAGAAGGGGAGCCTTCCCAGTAGTGCTAGAAGGGAACCTGCCCAGTGGCCAGAACCTGGGGCCATGTTGGGCAAGTCTTCCCCCAAGTGGCTGGTGCCCAGGGATGGGGTCTAGGCTGAGACAGGGAACTCACCTCTGGTCCAGAAGGGAAGTCCAGGGGCAGGATGGGAGCTGGGGACCGGTCTCTAAGTCACAGGAAGTGGCTGGGGTCTCGGGTGAATGGGTGTCGAGGCAGGGCGTGGCAATTGCGGGGTCTGCCGGGAGTCTTGGAGAAGGGGAGCCTTCCTGGTAGGGCTAGAAGGGAACCTGCCTGGAGGCTAGAACCTGGGCCCACGTTGGGCAGGTCTTCCCCAAAGTGGCTGGTGCGCAGGGATGGGGTTTAGGCTGAGCCAGTACACTCACCTCTGGTCCAGAAGGGAAGTCCGGGGGCAGGATCTTCCATCTCTTGTATTGTGCTGGTTATGCTTGCCTCTGTACTTCATTTACTCAGATTGATTTCCTCCAATTTTTTGTTTGTCTTTTCCTCCAATGCTTTAAGGGAATGTTTTCATTTCCTCTTTAGGGCCTCTATCGTCTTCATAAAGTCATTCTTAAGTTTGTTTTCTTCAGGATCATGTGTGTTGGGATGTTCAGGTCTTGCTGTTGTAGGATCATGACTGTCTACCCATTTTTTTCCTTAAATCTTACAGATGGAGCTCTAGGTTGCTCTTGTGATTGGTGCAGACAGTACCTGTGGCTCCAGTAGTCACTCTTCTTCTCAATTGGTGCAGGAGGGACTTCTGGCTCCAATGGTCAATGGTGCTATAGGGGATGTAGTCAAGGGAGAAGGGGAGGAGGCTGCTGCCAGGGCTCTGGGGCTCCAATAGTTGCTGAGGAGGGGCACAGAGTAGTCAAAGTGTTGAGGTTGCCATGGCTTCAGGGGAGGGGCATGGAATGTGCCTCTAGGTCCTATGGGCTAGAGAACTGGTTGTCCAATGGGGAGATCAGGGTCTTACCTCTTCTCAATCGGTACAGAGGGTGGGGTATGGCTCAGATGGTCACTGGTGCCTGAGGAGATAGTTGGTGAGGGGGATGGGGAAGAAGCTGCTACCTGGTCTTTGGGGCTACAAGGGCTATGGGGAAGGGGCACGGAATGTGTCTCCCTCCACGGCCTATGGGCTATAGAACTGGGATGTCCAGTGGGGAGACCAGGGCCTTACCTCTTCCCAATCAGTGCAGGGGCCCATATGGCTTCAGTGGTACCTGGTGCCTCAGGAGATGCAAGGGGGCAGAGGAAGAGGCTGCTGCCCAGTCTCTGGTGCTGCCTATAAGTTTATTCTTATAAAAGGTTTAATGTCTAAAACATCACTACTAAAATAGAATAATTTTCTTTGTCTTGTGTTTATCTGTACTCTATCAAAAATGCCATTTGTCCATGCAATGTGTTGAATTTCTGGTTAGAATAAGTATTAAAAATAAGATGGAAGACCAGAATAGCTAAGGTGAAAAGCTATTTTCTTATCTCTCATTACAGAATTTGACTATGCAAGCAATTTATGTTTCATATGCATTCATATATTTTTAACAATTTGGAAGGGGTTTTCATGTGCAAATAATCAAGATAGGATATTAATAGCTTTATGCATGTGATAAATTATTAATAAATATAGACATATATAAAAAGTGAAATAATAACTGGAAGAATAAATAAAATCCATCTTAAATGTATTACAACTAACAAAATCATGGCCCTTGTAGCCACACATAAATTCCAACAGTTCCTTTGCTTTTTCTTCCTAGAATTTCAAAGCTTAACTAAAATCAAATAACTAATCGATTTCAAGGACTTTGAATTGTCTAACTAGTTCATCAATATTGCATTATCCAATTAACATTTTAATGTACATGTCCTTTGTGGAGTATATGGGAGAGGAATAACAAGTTTAATCCACTTTCTATTAGAAAATTCTGCTAGAAAAGCACCACTCCTTCTCTGTCACATATTCATAATGGAAATTGGTTCCTGTCCCTAATCTGACATAATGGAAAGAAAGATCAAGTTCTTGACATATCTGATAGGATATCAACACAATTTTCTGGAACACTTGCCACTTGATGATGAAACTGTCAGAACTGTACTAATGTGAAAGGGATGCTTTGATTAGATGCCTTGTTGAATGTTAATTACAAAGTTAAGGTAATGGAGTTCATTTTTTTTTGACATAAAATTCCTAGGAGTAATATACTGATTTTTAAAGGGCCGGGAAGTCAAGATGAAACAAAGTACCATTTATCTGATACACTGGACAAGTATGCCCTTCGATATGACTTTGAAGAGCCATGTAATTTGCTAATGTCAGTAATTCCAATTACTATGCTTGGATTTTATATTTAATAAGGATAACTCCACATTTGAAGAGTTGTCCTTTATTAGGATAACGTGTGGTCAGATATAATGAACATCTACAATGAAAAGTCTAGCCAAAACCCAAAAGTAATCTAAAGTAATGTGATCTATTTTGCATTTACACAAATATCCAGTAGTTCACATATTTGTCTTATATCTCATGCATATTATGGAATCCTCTCTCCTGACATACCATAGTGAACATGCTTTAGAATTGCATGAATCTGTGATTACCTAAAAGAAACATGCTTATGACTGAACCATTAATCAGACATGCAATGGGAAGAAGTTCACCAGATATCTCTTATCCTCAAGGATTTAAAATTTCTAAACTGCTGCTAGGGGAAGGGACTTATGAAGAGGCACCATTTTTAAAGATTTGTAGGCACATAACAGTTGCACAATGTTTTCCTTCACCCTGTGTAGCTACCTTTGCGTTGCCAATATTCATTAAATAAACCATCCCTAACACTTGGGGAAGTAACCCTATTTATTCTATTTTTTTCACCAAGCTGATTAATGTTGGAGGCATTACTGACCTGTCATTGGTGCCTGTCTGGAGTGTAAGATGTTCATTTTTCTCCTCAGGAAATGATCACACATCAGCGCAGAAGGCAAACAAGGCTGTTTTCTACTGGATTAGCTTTGTAAATATGATTTACAACCCAAATGCAGCTATCTGTCAACAGAGGGAATAATTGTCAATCCAAAATGGATTCTTTGCTAAGAGAGTTTCATCTAATGATGTGTATGGTGTTTTTTAATTTATTTTTTTTATGATCCACTTAAGCTAGTAATCATATTGCATGCATGTTACAAAAAATATTGATTTGAACTATTAAAGAACATGGATAGTTTCCAGACACATAATATATTTACCAGAAAATTTTGTATTTGTATGTATCCAGAAATGTATTCATGGGTAATTACAGTCACTTTATCTTTTACAAAGAAACCTGATTTACTGTTGGTTGTAGTAAAAAAAAATGTAGGGGATAATCATACAACCATTTTTATCTTATACTCATTCAGGAAAGAAAATAAGATTGCATCTACAAAAAATCTGAGCACTGTGTCAAAGTAATCTGATTTATAGAACATTTTTATCTTACTTTTAATGTAACTGAAGGAAAGCTAGTTTATTTTATTTTATATGTATAAACACCCATGAATATTCACCTAAATTACAACTGAAGAACTCTTCAACTTAGCTGATTTAATGGCACTGTACATAGGAAATAGTCACACCCTATCTGTGAAGGGCTTGTTTTTGTTTCCTTTGGTCATGATTTAATTCATAAGGACAATATAAGAATTGCCATGTACCCCCTTTTTCATATATCTACGGTGGTAGTTTCTCCATAGTCCATAAACACAAATTCTTCTCATAGAATGCACTTAATTAACTCCATCCCAATACAGAAAGCTCATCCAGTGAAAATGATGAAGACTCAGTTAATTGCAATCTGTGAGAGCAAGTGCATTAAACAGGTGCAACTTCCTGCATCTATTTTGTAACTCTGTTTATGAATAAACATAAAATTTACAAGATCATGTTTAGTCTTTTTATCATCTATCCAGAAATGCTAATTTATAGATATTTTAAACCCCAACATTGCTTATAGTTGCCAGGTTATTATTAGAAAATTATTGAAAATTAAATCAAGTTATTTAATCAGCCTAGAATATTCCTAGATACTTCAATTTTAGAAAATTCTCTATCACTTTATACTTTCAATTTGAAGTTGAAAATAATCAAATGACTACTCTAAAAATGCAACTAGTAAAAATTCTACTTTTGAAAAACATTGCCACATGGTTCTGTTTTCCTTTCAGTATAGAATGTTCAAATAGATTGGAGTCATCTTTTAAGAGATGAAGTATTTAAATGCTTTTCAATATCTATAAACAGTGTATTGTCAACTGTGTAACAGATTAAGCATTTTGACCTCCAAATATTCTAGACATATATATTCCAGAACAGAGATGATTATTTGTTCATGTGTTAAAAAAAATAAAAATCACGTATATGTATACACTTATGTATATGTATACGTATACACATATACAGTGATGGATGCATTAGTTCAACTGATTTTGCCACAAAGTTCAAAATAAAAGAAAAACCACTTGTGTTCTCTGTGTATAGTTTAATCAGTGCTTTCGTTTTCATGAGTTGTATGTGCTGACTCCATGCTAGACACTGTAAAGGGAATTTTCATTTATCTCCAGGAATTCATTTTGGTCACTACTATTGGGGATTTTACTTGTTATATTATGTCATGTGGAACAGTTGAGTTTAAAGGTAGCGTATCATTGTAGGCCTAGCTTGAGCACATGCTGAGAAGGGCCTCAAAGTGGATTGGACTATGATATCAGTAATATCAGTGCACTTTGGAATTAGCAGTCTATCCTCCACTAACTGCTACTAATGACACATCAGTACTATAACTATAGAGGATTGGATGTGCTAAGTGCCAAGAAAAAGATGGAAGCATGATTCTTCTCAATAACTTCTGAAACACTAAAGCAGCTGTCAAACACTGAGACTTTTAGAGCTATTACCTTTATTTTTAAGTTCTACTTAAACTAACTTTTGAATTAGCTAAAGAAGGTAACTTTCTTAAGGAAGTTAACTTAGAATAGGCATAAGTAATAGAATCATATATACCTATCAAAGCCCTAGTAGTTAAAAATTAACATATCTAATACTGTAATTTCATGGTATTTATGATACTATGAACAGTAGTTATTTAACTATTTGACCAAAAATACATAGTTTTGAAAAATAAATCTCACATGCATTCTCAATCTATATAATACATAGAATTTCCAGCTTATAAAAGTTATATTACTGTTTGTTTTACTGAGGCACTTCTGTGTGGTGATATTGTGTTTCCCCAATATATTGTGAGCATTAATAAACTTACCTGGGGTCAGAGAACAGAACAGCCACTAGATATAGAGGCCAGAAAATGGTGGCACACCTTTAATCCTGGCATTCCAAACACAGAGATCCATCCAGATCTCGGTGAGTTCAAAGCCACACTGGAAACAGCCAGACATGGTGACATGCCTTTAATCCCAGGAAGTGATGGCAGAAAGCAGAAAGGTATATAAGTTGTGAGGACCAGGAACTAGAGCCTGGTTAAGCTTTTAGGCTTTGAACAGCAGTTCAGCTGAGATTCATTCTGGATGAGGACGCAGAGGCTTCCAGTCTGAGGAAACAGGATCAGCTGAGGAATTGTGGAGGTGAGGAAGCTGTGGCTTGTTCTGCTTCTCTGATCTTCCAGCATTCACACCAATACCTGGCTCCAGGTTTGTTTTTATTAATAAAACCTTTTAAAATCCGTGCTACACTTCTGGATTTTGGCACATTCTTTTAAAAATATTAGTACAGCAATTAAGTTTCTAGATAGTATATGTCAAATTGTATTTCAAGCCATATTCTTTATATGTGTATAGCTAGTGGTCTACATAGCTTTGTTAAAAGGTAGATAGGGAGTGTCGTCAAAAAGTATGTGATAAAGAAGAACCACACTTGGGCTGGAGAGATGGCTCAGAGGTTATGAGCACTGACTGCTCTTCCAGAGGTCCTGAGTTCAATTCTCAGCAACTACATGGTGGCTCACAACCATCTCTAATGAGATCTGGTGCCCTCTTCTGGTATGCAAGCATACATGCAGGCAGAAAGCCATATGCATAATAAATAAATCTTAAAATAAAAAAAAAGAAGAACCACACTTGTTAGGGTGTATATAGAAGTTCTGATTGCTTAAGTAAAATGCTAATGATGCTTAATAAACTATCTTTAATTCATCACCATAAGAGGGCAGAAATATAAGGATTACTGCAGACTTTTATACATGGAGAATTTGAAAATATGATCCATAGTTGGATGTGTGATTTAGTATCTAATGGCCAATCATAAAACATAAACAAAGAGTGTTACAGAGAGAATTCTTAAGTCTCATGCCAGTAATCTATTCAACCATACAAAGAGAAAAAGACTATCTTATCAAACTCAAGTATAAGTTTATTTCACCATGCACCCTATTTGACTTAAGACAAATAGATCATGATTATCATTGTAAAAATTAGAATTGCAGCATTAGTTTCTGAGAAATTTGAAAGCTGGGCTTTTCCCCTATAATTTTTATTCTCTTCAATATAGGCCAGGCCCATACCACACTAAATAAGGGAAAATGTTGCCAAGAGCTGTTCTGTTAATATGTTGTGCTTCCAGAGAAGGGGAATCACTGGTGTCCTCTGTTGTTCTACCTCTCAGAGTTTACTCTGGCTGGCTCATTGCTTAAATGAATACCATAGAACTGTTAATATAATTATTGATCTCTAAAATTATCACCTTCCCCACATGACTGCTTGTTTCCAGGGCAAAGACAGCACCTGACTGGCTTTGTGCCAGGGCTTAGAGTTACAATTTAATAATTCACAGCTGTTAAATGAAAAGGCCTAATATGTTCTGTGATGTGACATTACTTGCTGATGAGAGTTCCCTATATTAATCCTTTTCAGAGCAATGGAGATTGACATAAAGCTGGCTCAAAATGCAAATGTGTAGACTCAATAATGTTATTATATGCAAATATTGGTCTTATGTACAATTTTATATTAACTGTGTGGCATAAATAGGCATGTTTCTTTTGTGTATATATAGGAAAGATGATTTGTAGGTGTCTTAGTTAGGGTTTCTATTACTGTGAAGAGATGTCATGACCACAGCAACTCCTATAAAGGAAAACATTTAACTGAGGTGGTTCACTTACAGTTCAGAGGTTTAGTCTATTTTCATCATGATGCAACATGGAGGCATACAGGCAGACATGGTGATAGAGAAGTAGTCAAGTGTCCTACAACATGACTTTCAGGCAACAGGAAGTGGTCTGTCTTACTGGGTGTGACTTGAGCATATATGTAACCTCAAAATCCTCCTCCATGGTGTCACACTTCCTCCAACAAGATCACATCTACGCCTACATATTGGTGAAATTATTAAGGCCACTCCATGTAGTTAAAAGGGAGGCTTATTTTGAGGGGTAACTTACAAGTGAATGGATAGTTTACAGAGTCTGGGAAAGGCATGGCACAGTCCAGCGGTTTTCTCTGGAGAACTCTGCTTGGTCTACCTTCAGTGTCCAGGGTCCAGGAACCAAGAGAGCCGGCGCATCCAGATCTCAGGTCTTCAGGGTCCTCTCTTGGCCCTGCCTTGTAGGCGTGCCAGTTACCGAAGCCTCAATGGGAGTTGGAACTTCCAGATCAGAGCTGGAATGGCTACTCATTACATCTCCCCCTTTTGTCTAAATAAGAAGGTTCTAACCTAATACAAGACTATATACAAAGGAATGGTTATCAAATATTGTCCAGGAATAATGAGGGATAATGACCTAGATAAGATGGAACTACAATCAATGCAAACAATATCAAGCAAAAAACACATACTAAAATCCAGAGAAGTGTAGAGTGTAGGTAAATGGTATGTTACAAAGATCATTTCAAAAGGTATCTTGTCCTAAAGAACCTGAATCTAATACTTAATATGTTCTAAGATATTATATATATGTATTATGTATATATATATATATATATATGTATATATAAAGTTGTGACTATAACTGCTAGTCTTCAATGCCATCAAATCCTGAGAAGGAATATAATGGTACCTGAGAATTTAAGTTAATTTTGTTATACTGTGTGTATATTTCTACTCTTGTTTAAGGTATTATGTTTGTACAGCTCATTTAAAATAATTGAAATGGATAATTAAAAAATAGATTAATAATTAGTCATCTATGATAATCATACTCGTAGCCATATTAAGTCTTCTAGGTATACATATATATTTTTCAGATAGATAGTTAATCTTCAAATACTTCAAAGACCTACAGAATATGGCATTTAAAACATTTTAAAAATTTAGGCTTTCTGGACAGTGAGACATGTCTGCTCCTGGCAACACTGATATGCTTCACAGAGGAGGATGGGCATTGAAGACACTCCATTATGGAGTTTATCTTCTTCTTGACAAAAATTGCCATTTGGGCAAGAAACTGTTCTTGCCTGGACTTGGACTGCTTGATCGACTAGACATGCAGGACCCATACAAAGGTGACCACTAAACTTTGCTTGGCAAAATGGTCCTTCAGATTCCTGCTTCACAGAGGAAACTGCCAAACATTCTACAGGACACAGAAAAAAATGACTGAGAGACTCTAGCTCTGTGGGCCTAAGACAGATGCCCCAACTTTACAAAGGAACATTAAGTGACACTCCAGGCTGCCAGCTGTCTCTGTCTACTCTTGCAAGATTCCTGAAAGTTGCTTGCATCCTTCTCCCATTTCTCAGGTAGTATTATATCCTTCTGAGGTCTTTGATGTAGTTGAAGACTAGTTATAATTTCCTCAGTTATGTTAAAAGATAAGTTAGATATAAAACCTTAGACTCACAAATATAAGATAGATAAGATATCTTCTTTAATATTGTGACTGTAATTCTTGCTTGATAATTGTTTTGTTTTATGTAATTTTACTATGTTAAAGTTAAAACCTTCCTAAAAAAAAAAAAAAGAAAAAAAAAAGGGGAAGTGCTGTGGATGATAGTTTGATAAATAAAACACTGATTGGCCAGTAGCCAGGCAGGTAGTATAGGCAGGACTAAGAGAGAGGAGAAAGGAAAGGACAGGAAGGCAGGGAGGGGAGACACCAGCTGCCGTCCAGGGAGCATCATGTAGAGGCAATAGGTAAAGCCACAGAACACGTGGCGACGTATAGATTAACAAAAATGGGCTTAGTATAAGAGCAAGAGATAGACAATGGTAGGCCTAAGCTAATGGCCGAGCAGTTTAAATAATGTAAGAGTCGGTGTGTTTATTCTATAAGTGGGCTCCGGGACTGGCAGGGCTTGGTAGGAGCTGGAGAGAAACTCTCTAGCTACACCTACAAGGCCACAACCTACTAATAGTGTTATTTCCTTTGGGGCCATTTTCTTTCAAATCACCACAGTAGAATTATGAGTAAACATGAAATATGAAAATATGGATAAGCTAGTGTTTAATATACACTCTCATCTCATGTACCCAATTATGTATTTGCATCTGTACACAAAGGAGTATCATGTTAGCAATAAATATTGTTTTTATAAATACACAAATGTACACATTGAGCTTCATTAGATCCTGTTTACAGAAGGGTCCATTTTAAACAAGGTGCTTTTGGAATTGGTGTAGAAGTTGAGGAATGGTGCCAATATATTCCTCTGTATAGAATGTGATTAAAATAGTGTTAATTAAAATGAGAGCAAAGAGTTCACCATGCAAATTTCATGTAATATTTGCTTAAAATAGTACTACTTTCTATTGGATAAAATTGTGCAAAGCCAACACAAGAAAATGTTGAACTTACAGTAAAGCATGAAGAGTCAAGAATCAGGTAAACAAGCAGATGAAATATATCCCATTTCTTTAAGTTTATAAAGCAAAGTCTGATTCTGAAACCTTGAATATTGGCTGTAGGCTTCACACCTGGCTTCCTTGGGCTTCTCCTGGGACTTCAGACAGTTTGAAAGTCTTTCATAAGAGGAGATAGGGGAAAGAGATGGCTCTGAAAAATAGTGATTGGTCTATTGAATCTAAAAATGTTCCAGTCATTGTGCCCATGAAAAGCAGCTGTTTTAACATTTGTTATTATCTCCCAAGTTTTTTATATCTTCCTTCTTTATATTTCTGTGTCCAAATCAACAAAAAAAGTGTGCTTACATGTATTCTAATTCTGTTTTGAAAATTATCAGGCAATAATATATGTGATTAACACTTTGATACACTTGACATATGTGTGAAATTTACACACTTCATATGTTTTATTGTATTTTACTTTAGATTTTGTGTGTATGTATGTGAATATAATTGGGGAACCATATGTGTATGGTATATGCTCATATATATGGAGATAAATATGTCCTTAGGTAATAGCAACGGATGCCAAAGGAGAGCTTCAAGTGGCTTCCTCTGTGAATCCCTGTCTAGTTCCTGTGATCCAGGGTTTCTCCAAAAACTAAGAGCTAAAATTTTTCAACTATACTGGTATCCATCAAACCTCAGTGATTCCCCTGACTCAGTCTTCTTCAGTGCTGGGTTGACAGAAATGTGTGGAACAATGCCTGGCTTTTACATGGAATGCTTTCTTAACTGCTGAGCCTTCCCTATGTGCCTCAGGTGTATCTCATAAACTTCATGTACATATTCATGTTTACGATGTTCAAGTGTAACAGGAAACGCATGTGGTATAACAAAGGTCAAAATATTTTAAATGATCAACTTCTCAAAAATTTAAAATGATAATTGCCTTACTTTTCTTTTCCAGAAAACTAATAAAAATTGGTAATTTCATGCATTTGAGTTTAATAATGCTTGAAACTAACAATTAAAGGGCAAAGACCAGCTATGGCTATTCCATGTTTAAATTTGTGTCCATTGAAAGTTCATTTGAGTAGATTTAACCACTACTCTAAAGTACTATGAGATGAAAACTTGTGTTGATATTTTATTTGTGCTGAAATGTGATATTTTATTTGTGTTTTAATACAGCTTGCCTGGAGATCAGGGGTGGGGAAGGCCAGTCATTTTAAGTAAATAAAAAGTCAGGCAGCACAAGCCCTTAATCTGATCACTTATCAGGCAGGGTCTCTGTGTGTTTAAGGCCATACTAGGGAACAGAGCCAAGTGTGGTGACACATGCCTTTAATCCCAGCACCAACCATAGAGACCTGGAGGTCTGTACAGACAGACAGTGACAAGGAAGTGAGGTAGCTGGGCTAAGATAGCCAATGAGAGGGCAGAACAGCAAGGAAATAAAGGCATGGATAAGATAGGAAGTAGCTCCCATTTGCAAGCTGCAGAGTTGGTGAGGTAAGCTTGGCTGGTTGCTTTCCCTATTTCCCTGATCTCTCTACGGCTTTCACCCCTATATTTTACTCCATGTTTTTTATTCAATAAGACCATTTAGAAATTTGTCTACAAAAACTAGTCCAAGTATGTTATTCAGAGGAAGAGACTTGCCAGTTGATTAGGGCAAGACGGTGTCCTTAGGGTGGGACTTCATGAGCTTCTAGAAATAGTGGAGAACTTGCAGGTAGTTCCACATATGTCCACTACTAACTAGTATTGTTAACTTCTTTTATCCATGGGTTTCTCAAAAATCCTAAGTCCTTTGTGAAAATAATGTATTTATATAATCCAAATATGTCTTCTTTTTGTGTAAAAACCAATTGTTCTCAGTGGTCCTTAGAGTTTTATCTTTACCAAGAGAATTCTAGTGATTTTTATGCAGAATCAACAACTGCTTGTGTATAGGAGGCACAGGTCAGGGAGGGGGGCAGAGAGCAACTAGATAGTTTCATGTATTAGGAACAAGCCAAAAATGCCAGAAAACTCAGCAAATCTTCATTGGTATAAAGTATTCTCACTCAAATGTCTATTGTTCTAATGTCAAAGACCACAGATTCAGAGAACGAAGTATATATATATATTTATATATATTATATATATTTTTACCATATATATATATATTATACCATATATATGGTATAAATATGGGGGAGATTAAAGCTTATGCCAGGTTTTCTATGGTTATTCAGTTTTGAGTACCTTTCAGGAAAGGCCTTCCCAAAAGACATTACCTAGAATTTGTGTTTGTAAATTTATGGAGTAGAGCATTCATAAATAAATACAAGAGCAAGTTCATTAAAATTGAAAAAAAAATTAGTGCATATTCTCACCTTGATGCACTTTTGAGCATAAAAATGTCTTTGAAGTGGATTCTTTCCCTGCCCTTCTTTACAGTGTTGAAGACATACTTCAAGTTCAAGAAATATTTAATCACAATAATGGGACATTTTGAGGTTGTCTTCTAGGAAAACATTGTAGTAAGCAGTTTGGTGTTAATTAGGATTCATGGACATTAACTATGCCCAGGGACTATGCATAAGCTGAGAAGTTATGACATATTTTAAAAAGTAATTTAAAATAATATTAAATGGCTCTTTTATCCTCCACCTTTATTTATTTAAATTTTTCTCTTAATGATGATGTTCTCAATAGTCTGAAATTAAAATTGTAATTTAACCAGGAGGTAAAACTCAAGTATATGTACCTTACACAGATAAGAACACTGAAAGATGAGAAGATTGGCTCATTATAACAGCCTAAACTGTAACGCAAAGTGTAAACGGGATGCTGTGTATGCTGTACAAGGAGATCCCAGTCATGTAAGAAGATAAGAAACTGGAAGAGTGGAGCTAAAGAGGCTAGACATTGGGTGGTATAAGACACCAAAGCCATAATGTTTGCTGACTGATCTTGTGGAGGGAAGTATTGTTGAACAAGTATCAGGTGTAAGGCTGTTGGCATGTGTCAGAATCCAAGTGGAACCAAAGGCACTGTTGTAGCTGCCTGAATCTGAGTCCACATTAAGTCAGTTTGGAGCATCCATGCTTAGGACTAAGACAGCAGTCTGGCTCAATGTGCTACTTTTATGCAATGCTGGAACTTGAAAAGGTTTAGGAGTTTCCGCTATGGTGTATAGAATTGCCAAAGTGGTTGTTGATTGTTTATACAGATGTTTAATTTTAAAGTTATTGTTTTTTCTCAGTGGCACTATTGATGTGAAAGAATAAACCACAATGGATCCTGTGAATGGAACATAAGTAGGAAAAATTCTCTTAGCCTATGGTATTCAGTATATGTGAATAAATAATCAAAATCAATAGAAGAGAACTGACTCTAATAATAACAAACACCAGTTTTTCTCAAGAAATCTATTACTTATATCTCAGTTTAATATTCTACGTAATAGAATAACAGTAGTTGAAAACACAGTAAATTCTAGTGTGAAAATACAGAATCTACAAGACAATCCATGGGCACCATGATGTATCTGAAGACAGGACCACTCTATGAGGAAAAGAGATATAGATGAAAAAGGAGCAAGTTATACTGAAGCATTGTTTACCAGGAAAAGAGGTATCACTCACAAATACAAGTAAATAGTAAGAGCTACTAACTGTGAAACATTGAATGTAACAAAAATTTTGTGCTTATAAAAATATAAGAATGAAAGAAATAGGTCATTGGACTCAGGTTCAAGAGAGTAATGTGTCGTGGAATCAAAGAATGACAACTTTACATCATCACATTTTGGAAGCCAGTAGTAACAATTCACAGAGCATTAGGACTGCTAATCATTTGTATAAAAATTTGATAAATTATGTGGACTTACCTTTCTTATAATGGTTTTTGAATTAGCATACAGGTGAAACCAATTTTCTCATCAGAAGAATGGATGAACAAAGCCCAATTCTATTCAGAAACAAAACAAAGACTAATATTATTGATATCATTACAAAGGAGCTTGAGAGACACATTAAATAAAACAAATCAGAACATAGAAACACACAGTTTCCTATCATTCCACTCAAAAAAATGATCTAAAGATGTTGATTTCATAAAGAAAGTAGCATGGTGGTTACTAAAAGGTGAGGAAGATACAGCAAGATGCTCAGAGAAGTATTGTTTAAAAGATATACAAGAACTGGAAATTGGAGGCTGGCAATGTGACTCATTCAGAAGTACTGACTTTTGTTCCTAGCACATACACTCGATGGCTCACACCTACCTATAACTCTTGCTCCAAGGGATCCACTACCCTGTGAATACCTGGATATAAGTTTGTATACACACATGGAGAAATGAATATATACACATAAATAAATGAAAAAATTCCAGAGGTGTTCTATATACCAAAGTAGTTTTAGTTAACAATTCTAAATTTTTAAGAAATACTGAAATTGGCTATTTATACCACAAAAAAGTTAAATATTTTAGGCCATGCTTATGTTAACAGGCTGTACCTATTCATTTTATCCTGCCATTATTTCAAATATTTTGAAAAGCAACACTGTGTACGATAAATACACATAATTGGGCCAACATAAAAAAGGATTTTTATCTAGGCATGGTGGTACACTATTAATCCTAACCAATCCTGATGGAGAATCAAGTGAATCTCAATGAGT
>CABHPQ010183460.1:0-21279 GCA_902168405.1 Peromyscus aztecus
TGTGTGTGTGTGTGTGTGTGTGTGTGTGTGTGTGTGTGTGTGTGTGTTTCTCACCCTTTCTTTCCATGGCTTTGGCTGAGCTAACTTATGGGAAGTTCTCAGTGCTGTGAAGGTGCATATCATCTGGAGGACACTCACATCAGCAATTGTGTAATGAGATATAAACTCCTATTTCCTCTCATGCAAATTCCGGGAGATGCTTGTATAGTACTGAGACAATCACAATAAATAAACTTAGGTGCATAAATATACACATATTCAGATTTGGAGTAATAGAAAGGTCTTTCTCTCTAGATAGAAAAAAAAAAAGCCTTCGACAAAATCCAAATTTCCTGTAGGATCTTATGGAGACATTTTCTCTATTGAAGCCAAATGTCTAAGATTTTATGCAAAATGCTTGGTGCATAACTTGTACATAGTTGTCCAAAATGGTATTTGACTCCAAATTGTGTTAGTCAAATAAAGTAGAGATATTAATGCTTTTTCAGCATTGAATGCAATGATCATGTGGTTTTTTTTTTCTTTCAGTTCGTTTATATGGTGGATTACATTTTCAAATTTTCCTATGTTAAACCATCCCTGTATCCCTGTGATGAAGCCTACTTAATTATGGTGGATGATTTTTTTTAATGTGCTCTTGGATTTGGTTTGCCAGTATTTTATTGAGTATTTTTGCATTACTGTTCACGAGGGACTAATTCTCTTTCTTTTTTGCATTTTTGTGTGGTTTGGGTATCAGGATAACTGTAGCCTCAAAAAAGAGTTTGGCAATGTTCCTTCTCTATTGTTCGGAACAATTTCAGGAGTATTGGTATTAGCTCTTCTTTGAAATTCTGCACTGAAACCATCTGGCCTTGGGCTATTTTTTTTTCTTTTTCTTCTTTTTTTTTTGGGGGGGGAAACTGCTTCTATTTTCTTAGGAATTATAGGTATACTTAAATTGTTTATCTGACCTTGATTTAACTTTGGTGTGTGGTACCTATCCAGAAAAATGTCCATTTCTTTTAGATTTTCCAATTTTGTAGAGTACAGGTTTTCAAAGTATGACCGAATGATTATATGGATTTCCTCAGTGTCTGTTATGTTTCTAATTTTGATAAATTGGATATTCTCTCTCTGCTTAGTTTGGATAAGGGGTTGTCTATCTTGTTGATTTTCTCAAAGAACCAACTCTTCATTTTGTTCATTCTCTGCACTGTTCTCTTTGTTTCTATTTAATTGATTTCAGCCCTCAATTTGATTATTTCCTGTCATTTAATCCTTCTATATGAGTTTGTTTCTTTTTGTTCTAGAGCTTGCAGATGTGCTGTTAATTCACTAGTGTGAGAGCTCTCCAATCTCTTCATGTGTGCACAAGTTTTGTTACTGAGTATGTGGTCCATTTTGCAGAAGGTTCCATGAAGTGCTGAGAAGAAGGCATATTCTTTTGTGTTTTCGTGAAATGTTCTATAGGTTTCTGTTTGGTCCATTTGAGTCATAACATCTGTTAGGTTCCTTGTTTCTCTGTTAAGTTTCTGTCTGGCAGAAAATATTCTATTAGTGTGTGGGGTTTAATATGGGATTTAAGCTTTTTTTAATTTTTTTTTTTTTTACCAAGTAGGTGGCCTTGTATTTGGAGCAAAAAATGTTCAGAATTGAGATTTCATATTGATGAATTTTTCCTGTTATGAATATGAAATGTCCTTCTCCATCTCTTTTGATTAATTTTAGTTTGAAGTCTATTTTGTTGGATAGCCACACCAGCTTATTTCTCAGATCCATTTGATTAGAAAATCTTTTCCCAGCCCATTATTCTGAGGTAATGTCTGTCTTTATGATTGAGTTGTGTTTCTTGTATGTAGAAGATGGATGGATCATGTTTTTATATCCATTCTGTTAGCCTGTGTCTTTTTATAGGCAAATTGAATCCATTGATATTAAAAGATATTAATGACCAATGAATGTTAATTCTTGTGATTTTTTTGTTTTATTGGTGGTGGTGTTAGTGTGTGTGTGTTTCCCTTTTTGGGGGATTTGCTGGTGTGAGGTTATTTATTGCCTGTGTTTTTGTGGGTGCAGCTAACTTCCTTGGGTTGGAGTTTTCCTTCTAGTACTTTCTGTAGGGCTGGATTTGTGTATATGAAATGTTTAAATCTGGTTTTGTCATGGAATATCTTGTTTTCTCAATCTATGGTGATTGAATGCTTTGTTAGGTATAGTATTCTGGGCTGGCATCCATGGTCTCTTAGTATCTGCAGAATGTCTGTCCAGGACCTTCTGGCTTTCAGAGTTTCCATTGAGTAGTCTGGTGTAATTCTGATAGGTCTGCATTTATATGTTACTTGACCTTTTTCTTTGCTGTTCTTAATATTATTTCTTTATTCTTATTTACTTGCTATTTATTTATTATTATCATAATGTTTTGAATATTATGCGGCAAGGGGACTTTTGTGTGTGGTCCAGTCTATTTGGTGTTCTGTATGCTTCTTGTACCATCATAGGCATGTCTTTCTTTAGGTTGGGAAAGTTTTCTTCTATGAATTTGTTGAATATATTTTCTGTGCCTTGGAGCTGAAATTCTTCTCCTTCTTCTACCCCTATTATTCTTAGGTTTGGTCATTTCATGGTGTCCCAGATTTCCTGGATATTTTGCTGGATTTAACATTTTCTTAGACTGATGAATTCATTCTCTCTATTGTATTCTCAATGCATGAGATTCTTTCTTCCATCTCATTTTTTTTTTAATTTTACAATGCCATTCAGTTCTACATATCAGCCACAGATTCCCTTGTTCTCCCCCCTACAGCCCCCTCCCGCCCCCCTCCCCTTCCCCCCAACACACCCCCATCCCCACCTCCTCCAGGGCAAAGCCTCCCCCAAGGACTGAGATCAACCTAGTAGACTCAGTCCAGGCAGGGCCAGTCCCCTCCTCCCAGGCTGAGCCAAGTAACCCTGCATAAGCCCCAGGTTTCGAACAGCCAACTCATGCAATGAGCACAGGACCCAGTCCCACTGCCTGGATGCCTCCCAAACAGTTCAAGCTAATCAACTGTCTCATTTATCCAGAGGGCCTGATCCAGTTGGCGGCCCCTCAGCCATTGGTTCATAGTTCATGTGTTTCCATTCATTTGGCTATTTGTCCCTGTGCTTTATCCAACCTTGGTCTCAACAATTCTCGCTCATATAGACCCTCCTCGTTCTCGCTAATTGGACTCCTGGAGCTCTGCTTCCAGATCCTTCAGTCATTGGATGGGGTTTCTAGCAATGACAATTAGGGTGTTTGGCCATCCCATCACCAGAGTGGGTCAGTTTGAGCTGTCTCTCGACCATTGCCAGCAGTCTACTGTGGAGGTATCTTTGTGGATTTCTGTGGGACTCTCTAGTACTTTGCTTCTTCCTATTCTCATGTGGTCTTCATTTACCATGGTATCCTATTCATTGTTCTCCCTCTCTGTTGTTGATCCAGCTGGGGTCTCCCGCTCCCCCAAGCTCTCTTTCCATCAACCCTTGCCCTTCATTTCCCCCACTTATGACCAGGCTGTTCATGAAGATCTCATCCATTTCTCCGTCATTGGGCGATCCCCGTGTCTTGCTTGGGGTCCTGTTTTCCAGGTAGCCTCCCTGGTGATGTGAGTAGCAGTCCAGTCATCCTTGTTCCACATCTAGTATTCTCCTATGAGTGAGTCCATACCATGTTTGTCTTTCTGAGTCTGGGTTACCTCACTCAGGATGATTTTTTCTAGATCCCTCCATTTGCCTGCAAACCTCATGATGTCATTGTTTTTCTCTGCTGAGTAGTATTTCATTGTGTATATGTAACACATTTTATTTATCCATTCTTCAGTTGAAGGGCATCTAGATTGTTTCCAGCTATTACAAACAATACTGCTATGAACATAGCTGAGCAAGTGCTCTTGTGGTATGATTGAGCATTCCTTGGGTATATGCCCAAGAGTGGTATAGCTGGATCTTGGGGGAGATTGATTCCCAATTTTCTAAGAAAGCACCACATTGATTTCCAAAGTGGCTGTACAGGCTTGCATTCCCACCAGCAGTGGAGGAGAGTTCCCCTAGCTCCACATCTTCTCCAGCATAAGGTGTCTTCAGTGTTTTTGATCTTAGCCATTCTGACAGGAGTAAGGTGGTAACTCAGAGTTGTTTTGATTTGCATTTCCCTGATAATTAGGGATGTTGAGCAAGTCCTTAAATGTCTTTCAGCCATTTGAGTTTCTTCTGTTGAGAATTCTCTGTTTAGTTCTATAGCCCATTTCTTAATTGGACAGTTGGGCATTTTGATGTCTAATTTCTTGAGTTCCTTATATATTCTGGATATCAGTCCTCTGTCAGATGTGGGGTTGGTGAAAACCTTTTCCCATTCTGTAGGTTGTTGCTTTGCCTTGTTGACTGTATCCTTTGCTCTACAGAAGCTTCTCAGTTTCAAGAGGTCCCATTGATTGATTCTCTCAGTGTCTGTGCTACTGGTGTTATATTTAGGAAGTGATCTCCTATACCAATGTGTTCAAGACTACTTCCTATTTTCTCTTCTAGCAGGTTCAGAGTAGCTGGATTTATGTTGAGGTCCTTGATCCACTTGGACTTAAGTTTTGTGCACGGTGATAGATATGGGTCTATTTGTAGCCTTCTACATGTTGATATCCAGTTATGCCAGCACCATTTGTTGAAGATGCTTTCTTTTTTCCATTGTACACTTTTGGCTTTTTTGTCAAAAATTATATGTTCATAGGTGTGTGGATTAATGTCAGGGTCTTCAATTCGATTCCATTGGTCCACATGTCGGTTTTTATGCCAGTACCAAGCTGTTTTTGTTACTGTAGCTCTATAGTAGAGCTTGAATTCAGGGATCGTGATGCCTCCAGAGGTTGTTTTATTGTACAGGATTCTTTTGGCTATCCTGGTTTTTTTTTTTTTTTGATTTTCCATATGAAGTTGAGTATTATTCTTTCCAGTTCTGTGAAGAATTGTGTTGGTATTTTGATGGGGATTGCATTAAATCTGTAGATTGCTTTTGGTAAAATTGCCATTTTTACTATGTTAGTCCTGCCTATCCATGAGCATGGGAGGTCTTTCCATTTTCTGACATCTTCTTCAATTTCTTTTTTCAGGGACTTAAAGTTCTTGTCATACAGGTCCTTCACTTGCTTGGTTAGTGTTACCCCAAGGTATTTTATGTCATTTGTGGCTATTGTAAAGGGTGATGTATCTCTGATTTCCTTCTCAGCCTCTTTGTCAATTGTATATAGGAGGACTACTGATTTTTTTGAGTTGATCTTGTATCCTGCTATGTTGCTGAAGGTGTTTATAAGCTGTATCAGTTCCTTGGTTGAATCTTTGGGGTCACTCAAGTATACTATCATGTCATCTGCAAATAGGGAAAGGTTGACTTCTTCATTTCCAATTTGTATCGCCTTAATCTCCTTCTGTTGTCTTATTGCTCTGGCTAGAACTTCAAGTACTATATTGAATAGGTATGGGGAGAGCGGACAGCCTTGCCTCGTTCCTGATTTTAGTGGAATTGCTTTGAGTTTCTCTCCATTTAATTTCATGTTGGCTGTTAGCTTGCTGTAAATTGCCTTTATTATGTTTAGGTATGTTCCCTATATTCCCGATCGCTCCAAGACCTTTATCATGAAGGGGTGTTGGATTTTGTCAAATGCCTTTTCTGCATCTAGTGAGATGATCATGTGTTTTTTTTTTCTTTGGGTTGGTTATATGGTGTATTACATTGACGGACTTTCGTATGTTGAACCACCCTTGCATTCCTGGGATGAAGCCTACTTGATCATGATGGATAATTGTTTTGATGTGTTCTTGGGGTCTGTTTGTCAGTATTTTTGTTTGTTTGTTTCTTGCCACCTTTCTGAAATTGTTGGTCATTGCTAGAAAATTCTATGATCTTGTTGAATATAGTTTCAGTGCCTTTGAGTTGGTATTCTTCTCCTTCTTCTATCCCTGTTATTCGTAGGTTTGGTCTTTTCATGGTGTCCCAAAATTCTTGAACATTTTGGGTCATGACTCTGTTGGCTTTAGTGTTTTCTTTGACTGATGAATCTATTTCTTCTACCTTATCTTCCATGCCAGAGATCCTCTCTTCCATCTCTTGCATTCTGTTGGTTATACTTGCATCTGAAGTTCCCGATCGTTTACTCAGATTTTCTATTTCCAACATTCCCTCTCTTTGTGTCTTTTTCATTTTTTCTATTTCTGTTTTCAGGTCTTGGACTGTTTCCTTCATTTGTTTCATTGATTTTTCATGATTTTCTTTCAGTGCTTTATTGTTTTCTTCCAGGACTTTCTTGTTTTCTCCTACTTTAATTGTCCTTTCCTCTAATTTTTTACAGCGTTCTTCTCATTTTTTTTGTCTTTTCCTCTATATAAGCCTCTACCTTCTTCATAATGTTATTCATAAGGCTGTTTTCTTCTGCTTCTTCCAATTTTTGATGTTCAGGTCTAGGTGTTGGAGGAGGGCTAGGCTCTGGTGATTCTGTATTGCTCTTCATTTTGTTGTATGTACTTCTGCCTTGGTGTTTGCCCATCTCCTTGTCGTTAGTTCTTAGTCTTATCTGTGCACTTGGTCCAGACAGAGTTGACAGATTCAGGAAGTCTCTCTCTCTTGTTCAGATGAGAGCTCTCTTGTCCAAATGGGAACTCTGAGGCAGGATGGGAGCTCTTGTCCAGAAGGGAAGTCCAGGGACAGGATGGGAGCTGGGGGCCGGTCTCCAAGTCTCAGAAGTCGCTGGGGTCTCAGGCGTTTGGGCATGGGGGTAGGGCATGGAGATTGCGGGGTCTGCCAGGGGTCTTGGAGAAGGGGAGCCTTCCCAGTAGTGCTAGAAGGGAACCTGCCCAGTGGCCAGAACCTGGGGCCATGTTGGGCAAGTCTTCCCCCAAGTGGCTGGTGCCCAGGGATGGGGTCTAGGCTGAGACAGGGAACTCACCTCTGGTCCAGAAGGGAAGTCCAGGGGCAGGATGGGAGCTGGGGGCCGGTCTCTAAGTCACAGGAAGTGGCTGGGGTCTCGGGTGGATGGGTGTCAAGGCAGGGCGTGGCAATTGCGGGGTCTGCCGGGAGTCTTGGAGAAGGGGAGCCTTCCTGGTAGGGCTAGAAGGGAACCTGCCTGGAGGCTAGAACCTGGGCCCACGTTGGGCAGGTCTTCCCCAAAGTGGCTGGTGCGCAGGGATGGGGTTTAGGCTGAGCCAGTACACTCACCTCTGGTCCAGAAGGGAAGTCCGGGGGCAGGATCTTCCATCTCTTGTATTGTGCTGGTTATGCTTGCCTCTGTACTTCATTTACTCAGATTGATTTCCTCCAATTTTTTGTTTGTCTTTTCCTCCAATGCTTTAAGGGAATGTTTTCATTTCCTCTTTAGGGCCTCTATCATCTTCATAAAGTCATTCTTAAGTTTGTTTTCTTCAGGATCATGTGTGTTGGGATGTTCAGGTCTTGCTGTTGTAGGATCATGACTGTCTACCCATTTTTTTCCTTAAATCTTACAGATGGAGCTCTAGGTTGCTCTTGTGATTGGTGCAGACAGTACCTGTGGCTCCAGTAGTCACTCTTCTTCTCAATTGGTGCAGGAGGGACTTCTGGCTCCAATGGTCAATGGTGCTATAGGGGATGTAGTCAAGGGAGAAGGGGAGGAGGCTGCTGCCAGGGCTCTGGGGCTCCAATAGTTGCTGAGGAGGGGCACAGAGTAGTCAAAGTGTTGAGGTTGCCATAGCTTCAGGGGAGGGGCATGGAATGTGCCTCTAGGTCCTATGGGCTAGAGAACTGGTTGTCCAATGGGGAGATCAGGGTCTTACCTCTTCTCAATCGGTACAGAGGGTGGGGTATGGCTCAGATGGTCACTGGTGCCTGAGGAGATAGTTGGTGAGGGGGATGGGGAAGAAGCTGCTACCTGGTCTTTGGGGCTACAAGGGCTATGGGGAAGGGGCACGGAATGTGTCTCCCTCCACGGCCTATGGGCTATAGAACTGGGATGTCCAGTGGGGAGACCAGGGCCTTACCTCTTCCCAATCAGTGCAGGGGCCCATATGGCTTCAGTGGTACCTGGTGCCTCAGGAGATGCAAGGGGGCAGAGGAAGAGGCTGCTGCCCAGTCTCTGGTGCTGCCTATAAGTTTATTCTTATAAAAGGTTTAATGTCTAAAACATCACTACTAAAATAGAATAATTTTCTTTGTCTTGTGTTTATCTGTACTCTATCAAAAATGCCATTTGTCCATGCAATGTGTTGAATTTCTGGTTAGAATAAGTATTAAAAATAAGATGGAAGACCAGAATAGCTAAGGTGAAAAGCTATTTTCTTATCTCTCATTACAGAATTTGACTATGCAAGCAATTTATGTTTCATATGCATTCATATATTTTTAACAATTTGGAAGGGGTTTTCATGTGCAAATAATCAAGATAGGATATTAATACCTTTATGCATGTGATAAATTATTAATAAATATAGACATATATAAAAAGTGAAATAATAACTGGAAGAATAAATAAAATCCATCTTAAATGTATTACAACTAACAAAATCATGGCCCTTGTAGCCACACATAAATTCCAACAGTTCCTTTGCTTTTTCTTCCTAGAATTTCAAAGCTTAACTAAAATCAAATAACTAATCGATTTCAAGGACTTTGAATTGTTTAACTAGTTCATCAATATTGCATTATCCAATTAATATTTTAATGTACATGTCCTTTGTGGAGTATATGGGAGAGGAATAACAAGTTTAATCCACTTTCTATTAGAAAATTCTGCTAGAAAAGCACCACTCCTTCTCTGTCACATATTCATAATGGAAATTGGTTCCTGTCCCTAATCTGACATAATGGAAAGAAAGATCAAGTTCTTGACATATCTGATAGGATATCAACACAATTTTCTGGAACACTTGCCACTTGATGATGAAACTGTCAGAACTGTACTAATGTGAAAGGGATGCTTTGATTAGATGCCTTGTTGAATGTTAATTACAAAGTTAGGGTAATGGAGTTCATTTTTTTTTTTGACATAAAATTCCTAGGAGTAATATACTGATTTTTAAAGGGCCGGGAAGTCAAGATGAAACAAAGTACCATTTATCTGATACACTGGACAAGTATGCCCTTCGATATGACTTTGAAGAGCCATGTAATTTGCTAATGTCAGTAATTCCAAGTACTATGCTTGGATTTTATATTTAATAAGGATAACTCCACATTTGAAGAGTTGTCCTTTATTAGGATAACGTGTGGTCAGATATAATGAACATCTACAATGAAAAGTCTAGCCAAAACCCAAAAGTAATCTAAAGTAATGTGATCTATTTTGCATTTACACAAATATCCAGTAGTTCACATATTTGTCTTATATCTCATGCATATTATGGAATCCTCTCTCCTGACATACCATAGTGAACATGCTTTAGAATTGCATGAATCTGTGATTACCTAAAAGAAACATGCTTATGACTGAACCATTAATCAGACATGCAATGGGAAGAAGTTCACCAGATATCTCTTATCCTCAAGGATTTAAAATTTCTAAACTGCTGCTAGGGGAAGGGACTTATGAAGAGGCACCATTTTTAAAGATTTGTAGGCACATAACAGTTGCACAATGTTTTCCTTCACCCTGTGTAGCTACCTTTGCGTTGCCAATATTCATTAAATAAACCATCCCTAACACTTGGGGAAGTAACCCTATTTATTCTATTTTTTTCACCAAGCTGATTAATGTTGGAGGCATTACTGACCTGTCATTGGTGCCTGTCTGGAGTGTAAGATGTTCATTTTTCTCCTCAGGAAATGATCACACATCAGCGCAGAAGGCAAACAAGGCTGTTTTCTACTGGATTAGCTTTGTAAATATGATTTACAACCCAAATGCAGCTATCTGTCAACAGAGGGAATAATTGTCAATCCAAAATGGATTCTTTGCTAAGAGAGTTTCATCTAATGATGTGTATGGTGTTTTTTAATTTATTTTTTTTATGATCCACTTAAGCTAGTAATCATATTGCATGCATGTTACAAAAAATATTGATTTGAACTATTAAAGAACATGGATAGTTTCCAGACACATAATATATTTACCAGAAAATTTTGTATTTGTATGTATCCAGAAATGTATTCATGGGTAATTACAGTCACTTTATCTTTTACAAAGAAATCTGATTTACTGTTGGTTGTAGTAAAAAAAAATGTAGGGGATAATCATACAACCATTTTTATCTTATACTCATTCAGGAAAGAAAATAAGATTGCATCTACAAAAAATCTGAGCACTGTGTCAAAGTAATCTGATTTATAGAACATTTTTATCTTACTTTTAATGTAACTGAAGGAAAGCTAGTTTATTTTATTTTATATGTATAAACACCCATGAATATTCACCTAAATTATAACTGAAGAACTCTTCAACTTAGCTGATTTAATGGCACTGTACATAGGAAATAGTCACACCCTATCTGTGAAGGGCTTGTTTTTGTTTCCTTTGGTCATGATTTAATTCAGAAGGACAATATAAGAATTGCTATGTACCCCCTTTTTCATATATCTACGGTGGTAGTTTCTCCATAGTCCATAAACACAAATTCTTCTCATAGAATGCACTTAATTAACTCCATCCCAATACAGAAAGCTCATCCAGTGAAAATGATGAAGACTCAGTTAATTGCAATCTGTGAGAGCAAGTGCATTAAACAGGTGCAACTTCCTGCATCTATTTTGTAACTCTGTTTATGAATAAACATAAAATTTACAAGATCATGTTTAGTCTTTTTATCATCTATCCAGAAATGCTAATTTATAGATATTTTAAACCCCAACATTGCTTATAGTTGCCAGGTTATTATTAGAAAATTATTGAAAATTAAATCAAGTTATTTAATCAGCCTAGAATATTCCTAGATACTTCAATTTTAGAAAATTCTCTATCACTTTATACTTTCAATTTGAAGTTGAAAATAATCAAATGACTACTCTAAAAATGCAACTAGTAAAAATTCTACTTTTGAAAAACATTGCCACATGGTTCTGTTTTCCTTTCAGTATAGAATGTTCAAATAGATTGGAGTCATCTTTTAAGAGATGAAGTATTTAAATGCTTTTCAATATCTATAAACAGTGTATTGTCAACTGTGTAACAGATTAAGCATTTTGACCTCCAAATATTCTAGACATATATATTCCAGAACAGAGATGATTATTTGTTCATGTGTTAAAAAAAATAAAAATCACGTATATGTATACACTTATGTATATGTATACGTATACACATATACAGTGATGGATGCATTAGTTCAACTGATTTTGCCACAAAGTTCAAAATAAAAGAAAAACCACTTGTGTTCTCTGTGTATAGTTTAATCAGTGCTTTCGTTTTCATGAGTTGTATGTGCTGACTCCATGCTAGACACTGTAAAGGGAATTTTCATTTATCTCCAGGAATTCATTTTGGTCACTACTATTGGGGATTTTACTTGTTATATTATGTCATGTGGAACAGTTGAGTTTAAAGGTAGCGTATCATTGTAGGCCTAGCTTGAGCACATGCTGAGAAGGGCCTCAAAGTGGATTGGACTATGATATCAGTAATATCAGTGCACTTTGGAATTAGCAGTCTATCCTCCACTAACTGCTACTAATGACACATCAGTACTATAACTATAGAGGATTGGATGTGCTAAGTGCCAAGAAAAAGATGGAAGCATGATTCTTCTCAATAACTTCTGAAACACTAAAGCAGCTGTCAAACACTGAGACTTTTAGAGCTATTACCTTTATTTTTAAGTTCTACTTAAACTAACTTTTGAATTAGCTAAAGAAGGTAACTTTCTTAAGGAAGTTAACTTAGAATAGGCATAAGTAATAGAATCATATATACCTATCAAAGCCCTAGTAGTTAAAAATTAACATATCTAATACTGTAATTTCATGGTATTTATGATACTATGAACAGTAGTTATTTAACTATTTGACCAAAAATACATAGTTTTGAAAAATAAATCTCACATGCATTCTCAATCTATATAATACATAGAATTTCCAGCTTATAAAAGTTATATTACTGTTTGTTTTACTGAGGCACTTCTGTGTGGTGATATTGTGTTTCCCCAATATATTGTGAGCATTAATAAACTTACCTGGGGTCAGAGAACAGAACAGCCACTAGATATAGAGGCCAGAAAATGGTGGCACACCTTTAATCCTGGCATTCCAAACACAGAGATCCATCCAGATCTCGGTGAGTTCAAAGCCACACTGGAAACAGCCAGACATGGTGACATGCCTTTAATCCCAGGAAGTGATGGCAGAAAGCAGAAAGGTATATAAGGTGTGAGGACCAGGAACTAGAGCCTGGTTAAGCTTTTAGGCTTTGAACAGCAGTTCAGCTGAGATTCATTCTGGATGAGGACGCAGAGGCTTCCAGTCTGAGGAAACAGGATCAGCTGAGGAATTGTGGAGGTGAGGAAGCTGTGGCTTGTTCTGCTTCTCTGATCTTCCAGCATTCACACCAATACCTGGCTCCAGGTTTGTTTTTATTAATAAAACCTTTTAAAATCCGTGCTACACTTCTGGATTTTGGCACATTCTTTTAAAAATATTAGTACAGCAATTAAGTTTCTAGATAGTATATGTCAAATTGTATTTCAAGCCATATTCTTTATATGTGTATAGCTAGTGGTCTACATAGCTTTGTTAAAAGGTAGATAGGGAGTGTCGTCAAAAAGTATGTGATAAAGAAGAACCACACTTGGGCTGGAGAGATGGCTCAGAGGTTATGAGCACCGACTGCTCTTCCAGAGGTCCTGAGTTCAATTCTCAGCAACTACATGGTGGCTCACAACCATCTCTAATGAGATCTGGTGCCCTCTTCTGGTATGCAAGCATACATGCAGGCAGAAAGCCATATGCATAATAAATAAATCTTAAAATAAAAAAAAAGAAGAACCACACTTGTTAGGGTGTATATAGAAGTTCTGATTGCTTAAGTAAAATGCTAATGATGCTTAATAAACTATCTTTAATTCATCACCATAAGAGGGCAGAAATATAAGGATTACTGCAGACTTTTATACATGGAGAATTTGAAAATATGATCCATAGTTGGATGTGTGATTTAGTATCTAATGGCCAATCATAAAACATAAACAAAGAGTGTTACAGAGAGAATTCTTAAGTCTCATGCCAGTAGTCTATTCAACCATACAAAGAGAAAAAGACTATCTTATCAAACTCAAGTATAAGTTTATTTCACCATGCACCCTATTTGACTTAAGACAAATAGATCATGATTATCATTGTAAAAATTAGAATTGCAGCATTAGTTTCTGAGAAATTTGAAAGCTGGGCTTTTCCCCTATAATTTTTATTCTCTTCAATATAGGCCAGGCCCATACCACACTAAACAAGGGAAAATGTTGCCAAGAGCTGTTCTGTTAATATGTTGTGCTTCCAGAGAAGGGGAATCACTGGTGTCCTCTGTTGTTCTACCTCTCAGAGTTTACTCTGGCTGGCTCATTGCTTAAATGGATACCATAGAACTGTTAATATAATTATTGATCTCTAAAATTATCACCTTCCCCACATGACTGCTTGTTTCCAGGGCAAAGACAGCACCTGACTGGCTTTGTGCCAGGGCTTAGAGTTACAATTTAATAATTCACAGCTGTTAAATGAAAAGGCCTAATATGTTCTGTGATGTGACATTACTTGCTGATGAGAGTTCCCTATATTAATCCTTTTCAGAGCAATGGAGATTGACATAAAGCTGGCTCAAAATGCAAATGTGTAGACTCAATAATGTTATTATATGCAAATATTGGTCTTATGTACAATTTTATATTAACTGTGTGGCATAAATAGGCATGTTTCTTTTGTGTATATATAGGAAAGATGATTTGTAGGTGTCTTAGTTAGGGTTTCTATTACTGTGAAGAGATGTCATGACCACAGCAACTCCTATAAAGGAAAACATTTAACTGAGGTGGTTCACTTACAGTTCAGAGGTTTAGTCTATTTTCATCATGATGCAACATGGAGGCATACAGGCAGACATGGTGATAGAGAAGTAGTCAAGTGTCCTACAACATGACTTTCAGGCAACAGGAAGTGGTCTGTCTTACTGGGTGTGACTTGAGCATATATGTAACCTCAAAATCCTCCTCCATGGTGTCACACTTCCTCCAACAAGATCACATCCACGCCTACATATTGGTGAAATTATTAAGGCCACTCCATATAGTTAAAAGGGAGGCTTATTTTGAGGGGTAACTTACAAGTGAATGGATAGTTTACAGAGTCTGGGAAAGGCATGGCACAGTCCAGCGGTTTTCTCTGGAGAACTCTGCTTGGTCTACCTCCAGTGTCCAGGGTCCAGGAACCAAGAGAGCCAGCGCATCCAGATCTCAGGTCTTCAGGGTCCTCTCTTGGCCCTGCCTTGTAGGCGTGCCAGTTACCGAAGCCTCAATGGGGGTTGGAACTTCCAGATCAGAGCTGGAATGGCTACCCATTACATCTCCCCCTTTTGTCTAAATAAGAAGGTTCTAACCTAATACAAGACTATATACAAAGGAATGGTTATCAAATATTGTCCAGGAATAATGAGGGATAATGACCTAGATAAGATGGAACTACAATCAATGCAAACAATATCAAGCAAAAAACACATACTAAAATCCAGAGAAGTGTAGAGTGTAGGTAAATGGTATGTTACAAAGATCATTTCAAAAGGTATCTTGTCCTAAAGAACCTGAATCTAATACTTAATATGTTCTAAGATATTATATATATGTATTATGTATATATATATATATATATATATATGTATATATAAAGTTGTGACTATAACTGCTAGTCTTCAATCCCATCAAATCCTGAGAAGGAATATAATGGTACCTGAGAATTTAAGTTAATTTTGTTATACTGTGTGTATATTTCTACTCTTGTTTAAGGTATTATGTTTGTACAGCTCATTTAAAATAATTGAAATGGATAATTAAAAAATAGATTAATAATTAGTCATCTATGATAATCATACTCGTAGCCATATTAAGTCTTCTAGGTATACATATATATTTTTCAGATAGATAGTTAATCTTCAAATACTTCAAAGACCTACAGAATATGGCATTTAAAACATTTTAAAAATTTAGGCTTTCTGGACAGTGAGACATGTCTGCTCCTGGCAACACTGATATGCTTCACAGAGGAGGATGGGCATTGAAGACACTCCATTATGGAGTTTATCTTCTTCTTGACAAAAATTGCCATTTGGGCAAGAAACTGTTCTTGCCTGGACTTGGACTGCTTGATCGACTAGACATGCAGGACCCATACAAAGGTGACCACTAAACTTTGCTTGGCAAAATGGTCCTTCAGATTCCTGCTTCACAGAGGAAACTGCCAAACATTCTACAGGACACAGAAAAAAATGACTGAGAGACTCTAGCTCTGTGGGCCTAAGACAGATGCCCCAACTTTACAAAAGAACATTAAGTGACACTCCAGGCTGCCAGCTGTCTCTGTCTACTCTTGCAAGATTCCTGAAAGTTGCTTGCATCCTTCTCCCATTTCTCAGGTAGTATTATATCCTTCTGAGGTCTTTGATGTAGTTGAAGACTAGTTATAATTTCCTCAGTTATGTTAAAAGATAAGTTAGATATAAAACCTTAGACTCACAAATATAAGATAGATAAGATATCTTCTTTAATATTGTGACTGTAATTCTTGCTTGATAATTGTTTTGTTTTATGTAATTTTACTATGTTAAAGTTAAAACCTTCCTAAAAAAAAAAAAAAGAAAAAAAAGGGGAAGTGCTGTGGATGATAGTTTGATAAATAAAACACTGATTGGCCAGTAGCCAGGCAGGTAGTATAGGCAGGACTAAGAGAGAGGAGAAAGGAAAGGACAGGAAGGCAGGGAGGGGAGACACCAGCTGCCGTCCAGGGAGCATCATGTAGAGGCAATAGGTAAAGCCACAGAACACGTGGCGACGTATAGATTAACAAAAATGGGCTTAGTATAAGAGCAAGAGATAGACAATGGTAGGCCTAAGCTAATGGCCGAGCAGTTTAAATAATGTAAGAGTCGGTGTGTTTATTCTATAAGTGGGCTCCGGGACTGGCAGGGCTTGGCAGGAGCTGGAGAGAAACTCTCTAGCTACACCTACAAGGCCACAACCTACTAATAGTGTTATTTCCTTTGGGGCCATTTTCTTTCAAATCACCACAGTAGAATTATGAGTAAACATGAAATATGAAAATATGGATAAGCTAGTGTTTAATATACACTCTCATCTCATGTACCCAATTATGTATTTGCATCTGTACACAAAGGAGTATCATGTTAGCAATAAATATTGTTTTTATAAATACACAAATGTACACATTGAGCTTCATTAGATCCTGTTTACAGAAGGGTCCATTTTAAACAAGGTGCTTTTGGAATTGGTGTAGAAGTTGAGGAATGGTGCCAATATATTCCTCTGTATAGAATGTGATTAAAATAGTGTTAATTAAAATGAGAGCAAAGAGTTCACCATGCAAATTTCATGTAATATTTGCTTAAAATAGTACTACTTTTTATTGGATAAAATTGTGCAAAGCCAACACAAGAAAATGTTGAACTTACAGTAAAGCATGAAGAGTCAAGAATCAGGTAAACAAGCAGATGAAATATATCCCATTTCTTTAAGTTTATAAAGCAAAGTCTGATTCTGAAACCTTGAATATTGGCTGTAGGCTTCACACCTGGCTTCCTTGGGCTTCTCCTGGGACTTCAGACAGTTTGAAAGTCTTTCATAAGAGGAGATAGGGGAAAGAGATGGCTCTGAAAAATAGTGATTGGTCTATTGAATCTAAAAATGTTCCAGTCATTGTGCCCATGAAAAGCAGCTGTTTTAACATTTGTTATTATCTCCCAAGTTTTTTATATCTTCCTTCTTTATATTTCTGTGTCCAAATCAACAAAAAAAGTGTGCTTACATGTATTCTAATTCTGTTTTGAAAATTATCAGGCAATAATATATGTGATTAACACTTTGATACACTTGACATATGTGTGAAATTTACACACTTCATATGTTTTATTGTATTTTACTTTAGATTTTGTGTGTATGTATGTGAATATAATTGGGGAACCATATGTGTATGGTATATGCTCATATATATGGAGATAAATATGTCCTTAGGTAATAGCAACGGATGCCAAAGGAGAGCTTCAAGTGGCTTCCTCTGTGAATCCCTGTCTAGTTCCTGTGATCCAGGGTTTCTCCAAAAACTAAGAGCTAAAATTTTTCAACTATACTGGTATCCATCAAACCTCAGTGATTCCCCTGACTCAGTCTTCTTCAGTGCTGGGTTGACAGAAATGTGTGGAACAATGCCTGGCTTTTACATGGAATGCTTTCTTAACTGCTGAGCCTTCCCTATGAGCCTCAGGTGTATCTCATAAACTTCATGTACATATTCATGTTTACGATGTTCAAGTGTAACAGGAAACGCATGTGGTATAACAAAGGTCAAAATATTTTAAATGATCAACTTCTCAAAAATTTAAAATGATAATTGCCTTACTTTTCTTTTCCAGAAAACTAATAAAAATTGGTAATTTCATGCATTTGAGTTTAATAATGCTTGAAACTAACAATTAAAGGGCAAAGACCAGCTATGGCTATTCTATGTTTAAATTTGTGTCCATTGAAAGTTCATTTGAGTAGATTTAACCACTACTCTAAAGTACTATGAGATGAAAACTTGTGTTGATATTTTATTTGTGCTGAAATGTGATATTTTATTTGTGTTTTAATACAGCTTGCCTGGAGATCAGGGGTGGGGAAGGCCAGTCATTTTAAGTAAACAAAAAGTCAGGCAGCACAAGCCCTTAATCTGATCACTTATCAGGCAGGGTCTCTGTGTGTTTAAGGCCATACTAGGGAACAGAGCCAAGTGTGGTGACACATGCCTTTAATCCCAGCACCAACCATAGAGACCTGGAGGTCTGTACAGACAGACAGTGACAAGGAAGTGAGGTAGCTGGGCTAAGATAGCCAATGAGAGGGCAGAACAGCAAGGAAATAAAGGCATGGATAAGATAGGAAGTAGCTCCCATTTGCAAGCTGCAGAGTTGGTGAGGTAAGCTTGGCTGGTTGCTTTCCCTATTTCCCTGATCTCTCTACGGCTTTCACCCCTATATTTTACTCCATGTTTTTTATTCAATAAGACCATTTAGAAATTTGTCTACAAAAACTAGTCCAAGTATGTTATTCAGAGGAAGAGACTTGCCAGTTGATTAGGGCAAGACGGTGTCCTTAGGGTGGGACTTCATGAGCTTCTAGAAATAGTGGAGAACTTGCAGGTAGTTCCACATATGTCCACTACTAACTAGTATTGTTAACTTCTTTTATCCATGGGTTTCTCAAAAATCCTAAGTCCTTTGTGAAAATAATGTATTTATATAATCCAAATATGTCTTCTTTTTGTGTAAAAACCAATTGTTCTCAGTGGTCCTTAGAGTTTTATCTTTACCAAGAGAATTCTAGTGATTTTTATGCAGAATCAACAACTGCTTGTGTATAGGAGGCACAGGTCAGGGAGGGGGGCAGAGAGCAACTAGATAGTTTCATGTATTAGGAACAAGCCAAAAATGCCAGAAAACTCAGCAAGTCTTCATTGGTATAAAGTATTCTCACTCAAATGTCTATTGTTCTAATGTCAAAGACCACAGATTCAGAGAACGAAGTATACATATATTTATATATATTATATATATTTTTATACCATATATATATATATATATATATATTATACCATATATATGGTATAAATATGGGGGAGATTATTATGCCAGGTTTTCTATGGTTATTCAGTTTTGAGTACCTTTCAGGAAAGGCCTTCCCAAAAGACATTACCTAGAATTTGTGTTTGTAAATTTATGGAGTAGAGCATTCATAAATAAATACAAGAGCAAGTTCATTAAAATTGAAAAAAAAATTAGTGCATATTCTCACCTTGATGCACTTTTGAGCATAAAAATGTCTTTGAAGTGGATTCTTTCCCTGCCCTTCTTTACAGTGTTGAAGACATACTTCAAGTTCAAGAAATATTTAATCACAATAATGGGACATTTTGAGGTTGTCTTCTAGGAAAACATTGTAGTAAGCAGTTTGGTGTTAATTAGGATTCATGGACATTAACTATGCCCAGGGACTATGCATAAGCTGAGAAGTTATGACATATTTTAAAAAGTAATTTAAAATAATATTAAATGGCTCTTTTATCCTCCACCTTTATTTATTTAAATTTTTCTCTTAATGATGATGTTCTCAATAGTCTGAAATTAAAATTGTAATTTAACCAGGAGGTAAAACTCAAGTATATGTACCTTACACAGATAAGAACACTGAAAGATGAGAAGATTGGCTCATTATAACAGCCTAAACTGTAACGCAAAGTGTAAACGGGATGCTGTGTATGCTGTACAAGGAGATCCCAGTCATGTAAGAAGATAAGAAACTGGAAGAGTGGAGCTAAAGAGGCTAGACATTGGGTGGTATAAGACACCAAAGCCATAATGTTTGCTGACTGATCTTGTGGAGGGAAGTATTGTTGAACAAGTATCAGGTGTAAGGCTGTTGGCATGTGTCAGAATCCAAGTGGAACCAAAGGCACTGTTGTAGCTGCCTGAATCTGAGTCCACATTAAGTCAGTTTGGAGCATCCATGCTTAGGACTAAGACAGCAGTCTGGCTCAATGTGCTACTTTTATGCAATGCTGGAACTTGAAAAGGTTTAGGAGTTTCTGCTATGGTGTATAGAATTGCCAAAGTGGTTGTTGATTGTTTATACAGATGTTTAATTTTAAAGTTATTGTTTTTTCTCAGTGGCACTATTGATGTGAAAGAATAAACCACAATGGATCCTGTGAATGGAACATAAGTAGGAAAAATTCTCTTAGCCTATGGTATTCAGTATATGTGAATAAATAATCAAAATCAATAGAAGAGAACTGACTCTAATAATAACAAACACCAGTTTTTCTCAAGAAATCTATTACTTATATCTCAGTTTAATATTCTACGTAATAGAATAACAGTAGTTGAAAACACAGTAAATTCTAGTGTGAAAATACAGAATCTACAAGACAATCCATGGGCACCATGATGTATCTGAAGACAGGACCACTCTATGAGGAAAAGAGATATAGATGAAAAAGGAGCAAGTTATACTGAAGCATTGTTTACCAGGAAAAGAGGTATCACTCACAAATACAAGTAAATAGTAAGAGCTACTAACTGTGAAACATTGAATGTAACAAAAATTTTGTGCTTATAAAAATATAAGAATGAAAGAAATAGGTCATTGGACTCAGGTTCAAGAGAGTAATGTGTCGTGGAATCAAAGAATGACAACTTTACATCATCACATTTTGGAAGCCAGTAGTAACAATTCACAGAGCATTAGGACTGCTAATCATTTGTATAAAAATTTGATAAATTATGTGGACTTACCTTTCTTATAATGGTTTTTGAATTAGCATACAGGTGAAACCAATTTTCTCATCAGAAGAATGGATGAACAAAGCCCAATTCTATTCAGAAACAAAACAAAGACTAATATTATTGATATCATTACAAAGGAGCTTGAGAGACACATTAAATAAAACAAATCAGAACATAGAAACACACAGTTTCCTATCATTCCACTCAAAAAAATGATCTAAAGATGTTGATTTCATAAAGAAAGTAGCATGGTGGTTACTAAAAGGTGAGGAAGATACAGCAAGATGCTCAGAGAAGTATTGTTTAAAAGATATACAAGAACTGGAAATTGGAGGCTGGCAATGTGACTCATTCAGAAGTACTGACTTTTGTTCCTAGCACATACATTCGATGGCTCACACCTACCTAGAAATCTTGCTCCAAGGGATCCACTACCCTGTGAATACCTGGATATAAGTTTGTATACACACATGGAGAAATGAATATATACACATAAATAAATGAAAAAATTCCAGAGGTGTTCTATATACCAAAGTAGTTTTAGTTAACAATTCTAAATTTTTAAGAAATACTGAAATTGGCTATTTATACCACAAAAAAGTTAAATATTTTAGGCCATGCTTATGTTAACAGGCTGTACCTATTCATTTTATCCTGCCATTATTTCAAATATTTTGAAAAGCAACACTGTGTACGATAAATACACATAATTGGGCCAACATAAAAAAGGATTTTTATCTAGGCATGGTGGTACACTGTTAATCCTAACCAATCCTGATGGAGAATCAAGTGAATCTCAATGAGT
>CABHPQ010183462.1:0-13555 GCA_902168405.1 Peromyscus aztecus
TGTTTATTAATATTTATTTATTAATTTAAAATATTTTGTTTTTTTAATGTATTCTTAGAGAATATCATATGCACATATAGTATAATATGATCATATTCATCCCTCCATTTCTACCTTTAAACAATTGCTGGATTCCCAAGTACCTTTCCCTATCTACGTAACTAACTTCTTTTCAATCTCTCACTATTTTTTCATATACTACAGTACCCACAGCAGAGTTTATGACTACAAAAGCTTTGCCATATTATCCAGATAGCAACTCAAACATTCCTCTCAATTCTCCTGCTCTTGCCTTCTTTCCATCTCTTCCTCTCTAATGAGTCCCGAGCTTCAGGGATGAGGTGGAATTGTTATAGATGTCCCATTAGAGCTTAGTCATGAGTTTCTACATTAATCCCTGGTTGCTGCAAAAAGAAGCTCTGCAGACATGGATAAGAGCATCCCAGATCTATGGGCGTAAACATAAATATTTTGAAGGCAGTTTGACAATAAGACAGAACATTCAGCAAAATAACAATAGTAGGTTTACTCATGCGGCATATGATTTTTCTCAGAAATTGGCTTTTTTTGTCATACAATTATTCTTTTATTCAGAAATAACAGGGAAATTTAGCAGACATGCAAGTACACAGGAAGAGAAATGTTCATCTATTCTTGTGAAAATATTGTTTAAGAGAGTAACACCCTTTAGGTATCAGTTTATGAATCAAACCAGTGGACTTCTGTAGGGGAAGTTGATAGCTATAATCATCAAGTAGTGATTGATGTGACTAGTAAGACAAAATAATAATTTCAAGAATTCACTTCTAAAGAAAAGTATAGTATCAATATATAAATAATTTACAAAGCAAAATCAAAAGAAATGATTTAATTATGATAATAACTATACTTTACTGTGTGTGTATATGTTGGATATTTAGTATTCAAAGTTGACTAAAACCATTAACATCAACATAAATTTGATAAAAATTTCAAATAATGAAGATTTTGTGTAAGAGACAATAAAATAAAAATGTATCAGTTTGAGGAAGAAAACAAAATATGTGGAAGCTGAATTGAAAAGAAAAGAAAAGAAAAGGAAAGAAAATATTTGTCTTGCATCATGAGAGAAATGACATAAAGAATTAATGAAAAAGGAGAATAGTACAAATCAAAAAATACTAAAGTGTTCTAAACAAAAACCAAGGAAAAATTATGAAAAAATTGTGAAGGCATATTTGAAGCTAGGCCTGTAAACAAAGGTTAACTCATAGAATGTAGCTCCTTTATTTGATGCTAAAAGAAAGAAAAATGAAACAAAAAACAACCTCCATGAAAATCAGCAAAAATCTAGAATTGATCATTTATAAAAACTTTAATTAGATAATGATTATGAAAAATTCTCAAAATTTTCTTGTATTTAATGGAAAGCATAGTTAAAGTACATTCTGTTCATATAAAATTTTATGAACACTAATATGTTTTATAAATGCATTGAGATACATTATATAAATTTTTTCTTTTAATTTGAATTTTATTGATTTATTCTTTATTTTTTCAATTTTATATACCTGCCAAAGTTAGGTAAATTTTAAATCCAAAATATACTTTAACTATACTCTTCAAGCCTTAAAACGCATGTCTATGAACTCATGTCCTGATGGTGGCAGTCTGTAATTAATGCTGAGTAAGCTGATGCAACAGTTTCACTTCCTCAAGGTGAGTATGGAAGTACATACTGAGTTCAAAACTACCCTGGGTTACATAAGGAAACCCTTTAAGAAAACAAAACTTGAGACAATAAAAACAAAGCTGTATAACATAATGATATTCAAGAAAAGGGAAGAAACAATGATTTATTTAAACAATCTCTTTCTCTGCACATTATCTAGTTGTGGGTTCCCGTGTTAACTTCCATTTACTGCAGAAGGAAACTTCTCTGATGATGCTGAGAAAGGTTCTAATCTTAGGGTATAGCAGAACATTGTTAGGTGTAATGTTATTGGTATGGTCCTTTATCATAACAATAGTATTTGGTTTTCCTCCAGGCCCATGGCCTATCTAGTCTCAGGTCCTTGGCAACCCAAGCAGTGTCAGACATGGTTTGTCTCATAAAGTGGACCTTACATCCAATCACAGAGTGATTGGTTACCCCCATTGGTTGTGCTCCTGTTGTATCAACATGTCATACAGTCAGGTCACTATTGTAGATTACAAGTTTTGTAACTGGATTGGTGGTTACCTTTCTCCTCTGGTAATGAATAGAGTACTTTCTATAACCATGAACACTGGTCAGTAGGCATGAAGTTCCTAGCTGGGTACCAGCTCAACTTCTCCATGTCCAAGGAGGTATGTAAGTATTGTCTTCAAAAACAGGATCTTGCTATCACTTTGTAAATTACAGAGCAACCAAAAGCATTGGCATTAGCCTGAGATATTTAGACGTTTCCATGGGGGCTTCTTTGGGCAATAATTGAACTAGATGTAAAACATTCCTGACTTTAGAGGATTTTCTTGAAAGCATGAAATGTCTAGATGGGGCATTTTTCTCCCCTGTTATTTGGAGACTCCATTTAACTTTTTTCATATATATATATATATATATATATATATATATATATATATATTAAGAAGTGTCTAAAGTAATGTTTTCATACGACTCCTCTAATGGCCCTTTGTGTTAGTTCTCTCTATATATATTCCCTCCCTTAGCCCCCTCTTCTATCCTTCTCCTTGTTTAATCCTCACACTTCAATAACCCCCCACTTCCTCTCCATGACTATATATTTTATTTGCTTTCTTTGAAAAATTCTCTTCTCACTCCTAGTCCCTTATTCTATACCTAACCTTTATGGTTATATGGATTGCAGCATGCCTATCAAGGGCTTAAAGCTAACACCTCATGTCTGAAAAACATACAATATTTTTGGGAACGATGAATTACCTAACTGAAAGTGATTCTTCTTTTCTAGCTCCATCCAGTTACCTGTGAATATCATAATTTCGTTTCTTTGAATAGTTGAATAATATTCCATTTTGTAAATTTACCACATTTGACCACCCATTCAATCTCTTAATGGATATCTAGGCTCTCTACAGTTTCTGTCTATTATGAATAGCACAGCAATGAATTTAAATGAGCAAGTATCTCAGTAGTAGGATGTATAGTCCTTTGAGCATATTCTCCAAAATTATTTTTGCTCCAAACTAGAGACAACGAGTAAACACATGACAACAAATGTGAACAAAATAATACATGGAGTCATTTAATCATTCATTTTGAAGTATAATTTGGGCAAATATAAGAATAATATTAAGCTTCAAAATAACCTATTGTTAATGTTGTTTAAACAAAGGCAGTCATAAGAGAACATTTTTGAGCATATTATTTTATTTTATTTTATGTCCCAACTTTCTTTTATGATTCTGAAAACTTGAGTCTATTATCACAGTGCTGAAAACTCAAGTCGTTCTCATAGTGACAAATACATTTTTATGTAGTATAATTGTCAAGTAGATAAATTTCATATTTCAGTGTAATATATGTTTCCATGACTCTCTCAATAGTTTTGTAAAAGAAAACTTCCTAAATAGCAAATGTTATTTTATCTGCAAGTTTCTTATATGGTGTCTGGAAAGAAATTTGTTAGGACTTTGTTTCTGTTTGTGATTTTTTACCCTTTGCTGAAAGACCTACTGGCCACCTTGTTCTATGTACAGCAGAACAGCATTAGCTCGCTTTTAATAATAACAGGAGGGTATGAATAAAGCAACTGTCATGTGGTCTATACTTAGTAGTTACCAATTAGCAACATATAGAGGTGACAAGCTAAAATACAATGACATTCTGTTTTTGACTACATATAAACTTTGTAATCATTTTATACAAGGTTGGGAAAAATAAAGCTGGCTAAATAGTCTGTACTCCCCTTTTCTGAAAATATTGGTATGTACTTTTATTATAACTAATAGAAATTTTTTTCTGTTTTCCAAATATATATTGTCAGGAAAATATTTTTCATTTGCTGTGATGAAAATCTATAGTAGAAAGATTTATTCTCATACCAAGGCCAAAAGCAGATATACTTAAAGGGCTCCCTTATATTCATACAGCAGATCAACTTGGGGATCATGTTACATGCCCATAACCCATCATAATCAGTCACATTTGCCGAGTAAATCGACATAAAAGAAAGCTCTCCACACTGTGCTTTGCTGAGATTCTCACTTTATACTTTTTGAGAAACTAATAGCTTCATTTACTCTATGGTGTAAGATAATGGGTACAAAAACCAACATGGCTCAAAACACTGAGGGTGGATGTTTTGTCCTTTGACTCTTGAGTTGTGAGGCTGAAGGTAACAGGAGAGACATAACAGGGCAGAGATGGGATGCATGAGCTGTAGAAGTTCTCTGGGTCAGAGTTTCATGACAGTTTAAGTTATTTCATTACTATGAAGAAGAAAGGTTAGGGTGAACAAAAGGGCTATAATCTGACAAACAGAAGGGGTCAAGTACTGAGGTCCATTGCAGAACATGGCAGTGTCCTATATAAAAGAGTTCTCATTACCAATGAGGACAAGGCTTTAGATTTGGAAAAATCATGGTTTCCAGATATCTAAGAAGCCACCACATGTTCTAGATGTGAATGATCTCTAGATTATATGAAAAATGATTTTGTGGCCAGTTTTGTAGCCAATTAATGAAACTTACATTGTGAAACATTTTTAAAAATACGTAGCAGACAAAAATGATGAGGGAATTTAGTACTGAGGGAATTGAAAGATGAAAATAAACCAAATGTGGACCGTATATTTATGCAAAGCACTTTCTCTGTATCTTTAGAAAACAAGTAATAATTCAGCACATAAAACAACATCACAACTGATCATGGTATCTACAAATAACAATTCATAATTATTAGAAAGCCTCTGAGTTAAATGCTCTATACTAAATAGGAAAGAAACTTGTAAGAATCCTTTTCTGAGTATCCGTGAGCATAAGTAGCCTTCTCCTGAAGGTTTGTGTTTCAAGGCCTAGGATGAGTGTGGGGATTCATGGAGAGTCATCTGCTGCAGTAATATTGGTACACAATGGTAGTTCCATAAATATACCCAAAATGTTATTATTGCTTTGCTACAACCACCATAAAACCAAAGGCGTTATTGATGTTTCTCATGATCCCAAAATAAATCAACTTACTATTTTTCATCCATATAAAAGTATACTGTATACACATGGTATAAGGTACATATGATCATGATAATGTTACTGGTTTATCTATTTACTTTACTATATATTTTTTTTTCATTTTGCTACGCATTCCTCCTATATATAAGTACACCAATACTGTGTGTCACGTTGACTGGCTTTTAGAAGCCCCCTTCCTCTTATGTTTAACATGTTCTTTGCATAAATGGATTGTTTTGATTGATGGACTGTATCATCCATGTTTGTGAAAACCCATTGTATGGTGGCTCACAGAATTATGAATTCACCAAACATTGGGAGTCTCAGAATGTGTCCCCATTGTTATGTGATTCCTGACTCTGTGTGTATAAAATTTCACATTTGGGAAGCCACAAAACTGTGTGAAAATATGTTGTGCTCCTTCTTTATAGAGGCCTTGGTATTTTAGTACTATTCTTATATTTTTCTAATATCCGTTTGTTTATAGGTCAGGAAAGACAGATAAGATGAAAGATAGAAGCTCAGAGGCAGCTGAGATAAATTCTCTGAGATCTTGTAATCAGAATGACAATGATGTATAAGTCCACAGGTGAGCATAAAGTATAGCGATGCATATGGAATCCCTTTATCCCCTCAGCATGACCACAATTGCTGAATTGGGGCCATTTAGGAATATCAGAGTGAAGCACTAACCTATTTCAGAGAAAACAAGAAAAGGGAAATGATGACTTTCTTTTGTTTTGTTTTTATTGGCTTTATGGTGCTGTATCTCTGTGAATAAATTTGTTATAGAAAGAGAGATATATTTCACTTTAGTTCACTTTGTAAATCTAAATATTCAAAATTAAAAACCTAGAAAAATAAATCCTTAATTGTCTTGTGGACACTATCAAGCAACATTTTCAATGTTTTCTCTCTTTCTCTCTTTCTCTCTGGCTCTGGCTCTATGGCTTTCTTTCTCTTTCCCCCTTTCTCTCCTTCCCTCTCTCCAAATATAGCATGTATATTATTACATTAAATATATACTCTGTAAACACTTTATATTACTTAGTTGGGTTAAATGATATGTGAAGCTTCCATTTGCAAATACAAATACACCTTATGAAGAGAGCAATGCAGTGACTCTTCTATGAAATTATATGTCTGTAAAATGTTATCAGCAAAGATATCCTGCATATATTACTTCAAGAATTTTGATTATTTTATAAAATAAAAAGAACTAAGTTAATAAGTCTCTATACAATACACTGTATTGTCAAGTAATTATATTTCTAATTATAAGTGGCATTCCCCTTCAACTTAATTTGAAAATCTTTAGCAACATATTTATACCTAAAGACAAAATTCTAATGAAAATAGTTTACATGCATTATTTGAATAATTTTATAATTCTCTGCTTTGAAATCAATAGAAATTAATATGGAGAGGATGTCTGTTAAACAAAATCTCAAAAATTGTCATAGTATAAATACAATTGTGTAGTGTTCAGAATCAGTGGAATCAAAATAATATGAGATGCTCCAGTAAGAGAAAGTTCCTCTAGAATACAGAAATCTTGTGTAATAAATAATGGAATGTTTTTTTCAAAGTATAGATAGATATCAGAAACTCAGTGATTATATAATAGAAAGCTAAAGTATTGAAAATGGTTAGGTACTCTCACAAACACACACATACACACATATATAATAATGAGAAATTATGATATAAATACTGCATTTGCAAAAACTAAGTTACTGTTTCGAAGACTATTAGCTTTAAAAAAACATAAAAATTAACCATCTAATAAACCAGACAAATCTGGTTTATTACTCACAGAAGGGCAACAAGAATAAATAGAAAGCATGGGATCCATGGCCAATTGTCCCTAAAAAGTTTAATGAATCCAGCCATAATGAAGGTAATCCTCTCCATGTGTCCAAGGACCACTCTATCACAGGTATCCTGAGGCAGCCCATTAATGCTTTACATACTTGATGTCTCTTAGATTGTTGAGTTCAGGAATTCTTGAATACTTTGTCCCATAACTAAAGAAGATATGGTCTGGGCTTGTCTGGACCTTTCTGTCTCAGCACATTGTGTTTTGCCAAATTCACAATTGTTTTTTTTTTTTTTTTTTTTTTTTTATAGAGACGTATTTGGATAGCATTTGATAGAATATTCTATTGTTGTTCCAGATAAAAGGATATGGAGGAAGGACTGACCCAGACTACATGCTGTAAGTCAATAGAATAAATCACCTTTTAATATACATATTCATTCTATCACTTCTGTTCCTTGAGAGACTCTGATTTGTAAAGATGGTAGTACAAGGAGTGGGTTTGATACCAAGTTGTTGTTGTGACGAACCTGACCATAGTGAATTTTGAAAGAATTTTGAATCCTTTAAACTAGAGAAGTTGTTGAGTACTGTAAGCAGAAATTAAACAGCCATTATAAGTAGGAACCTGGAAGACAGTAGCGGTGAAGGCAACATGGACAGTGGAGTCCAGATCTCAAGGTTTCAGAGAAGAACAATACCAGCAAGTGGAGTAGAGACTTCCCTCTAATATTTTGATGAAGAATCTGGCTTAGAGACTTCCCTCTAATAGTTTGAAGAAGAATCTGGCTGTTTCTCGCCTGTGTCCCTAGAACTTGCCTGCATCTGAATTTTAAAATGTAGTGTCTAAATTTTCAATAGAGAAAATGTTAAGAATGCAGAACGTTGAGTCTGTGGCATGGTAACTATTGATAATACTTATACAGATATATAAAGTGCAAAGAGAACATAAGGAATTATAAAATGTAGAGTTTGGAGAGAAAAAAAATTTCCAGGAACCTTAGCTTTTCAGCCAAGGCCTATGCTGGAAGGGAGGTTGCTGTGGGATGGTCTGTATGTCAAATTGCTCTGATTGGTCAATAAATAAAACACTGACTGGCCAGTGGCCAGGCAGGAAGTATAGGTGGGACTAACAGAGAAAAGAACTGAGAGAATTCTGGGAAGTGGAAGGTGGAGGAGAGAGACACTGCCAGTCGCATGACAAGCAGCATGTGAAGATGCCAGTAAGCTACGAGCCATGTGGTAAGGTATAGATTTATAGAAATGGATTAATTTAAGCTATAAGGACAGTTAGCAAGAAGCCTGCTACGGCCATACAGTTTGTAAGCAATATAAGTCTCTGTGTTTACTTGGTTGGGTCTGAGCGGCTGTGGGAGTGGCGGGTAACACAGATTTGTCCTGACTGTGGGCCAGGCAGGAAAACTCTAGCTACAGGAGGTTGTCATTGTTTGGAGATCAGAACCATTAAGAAGAAGTATCCTTTGCACTGGAACAAAAGGTGACCTCAAGGCAAGACACCACCATCTAAGCTTCCAACTTCTGAAAGAAAGCCCACGTCACTTTTTTCCTATAAAATAACTGCTCATAAACACTGTTGCTAATGTGATTCAAAGGAAATCATCCCAACCTGACTGACAGACTTGGCAGAGCGACCCAAATGGTTCTAGTTTTAAAGGCATGCCAGATACAAGAGTGAGGAGACCATGGATTCTTTCTCTGCAGTTTCATTGATCCTCTGAGGCCAAGGGAGTGTGTCAGAAGAGTCCATGTGAAGGATAAGATAGGGCAAGAGGCTATGAGAGGTCACTGTACAAAGCTGTGAAAGGGGAACCAAATTTCAGTGGAGACTCCAAATGTTGTGAGTGGCAAAGCCATGAGGTATCTGCCAAGGAGAGCTGCAGACAAGGAGTAAAACAGGGCCAAAATGGAGAGGTATGAAATATGTAGCAAAGTTGGAGGAATTGAGTCCTCTAAGTCTTTTGATAGGAGACATGGCTCTACAGAATTTGATATTTGCCCTGCCAAATTTCTTTTCTTTTCTTTTTTCTTTCTTTTTTTTTTTTTTTTTGGTTTTTCGAGACAGGGTCTCTCTGTGTAGCTTTGCGCCTCTCCTGGAACTCACAGAGATCTCCCTGGCTCTGCTTCCCGAATGCCGGGATTAAAGGCATGTGCCACTACCGCCTGGCCTCCCTGCCAAATTTCAGTCTTGCCTTTATTCAGTATTTCTTCGCCATGACTTTTGAAGTGGTAAGGTATATTTTGTGCCAGTATATTTTAGAAATATGTAATATTATTTGATTTTCTGGAGGTTACAATTAAGATGTTGCTTTGAGTCTCACAAGAGACTTTCAACTTTTGAAGTGTTAAGCTCATAAAAGATTGTGGGACTTGAAAAGTTGAACTATGTGCAGTTTATGAGATGGACACGAAGCTTATGAAATACAGGTAGCAAAACATGATTTCAACGAGAATGTCCCCATAGCTTAAGATATTTGAACCATTAGTCTTGACTTAGTAACATTGTTTGAAGAGGCTTAGGAAGGGTGGCCTTGCAGGAAGAAATGTGTTACGGGGGGAGGCTTTGAAAGTTTAAGCCCCAACCACTTCCGATTCACTCTTCCTCATGCTTGTGTTTGAGAAGTGGTATCTCAGCTTTCTGCTCCTATTGTCTTGTTTGCTCCCTGCAACCATTCATTTCCAACTCTTGTCTGCCTGAAACTATAAGCACAAACAAACATTTCCTTCTATAAGCTGCTTTTGTCCCAGATGTTTTGTCAAAGCCATATAAAAGTGACTAACGCAGTATCAATTAGCAAAGGTATTTGATTTCAGATGCTCATCCATCTCCCCAGATACACATAAGAGGTCTATTTAATCATATATATATATATATATGATTTAATCATATATATATATATATATATATATGATTAATTGGCATGAGATGTGTGTGATATGTGTGAGCCATAAACAGACTATGTTTCATTCTATCTAAGATGTCTACTACTACAAACTTTCCTGAAACAGTGTCTTAACCCTTGGTTTCAGTAATGCAGCAATAAACTTTGAAATCATTCTAATTCATGTAGTAAATGGGACTGTTCATAAAGCTTTTTTACTGTTGTCCCTAGAAAATCTGAAGTACACATCCTCTTGGTTAATGAGATCCATATCTCATTGGTTCTGAATAACTAAGGTAGGACTGTGAACTTTCTCTGCCATAGTCAAGGAGAAGCTGCTTGCCATCTTTTCCCAAGGAATGAGCACTTGTGTTGGCTGTCAGAACACTAACAGCAGAGTGACTCTATTTCACAGACAGGATTTCTCATCTAAGTGGCAGGTGATCCATAGTCCATTACACTCTACAGTGAATGCAGAAATATTATATTGTCATTCTGGGCAGGAAATAGTTACTAAAGGTCTGCAGAACAATTGTATCAAACTAATATGTGGTTTAGGTATGAGCTAGGTGGTAGGGTTATGTAGCATAATACAATTTTTGTACACCATCAGTCATTTTTAAAGTATTTCGTAGATTTTGTATTCTTCTTTATGATGTATTAGGTAATTCTTGATCTGAATATTCACTGAAGGTATCATTTTCATATGATCAATGGATGACTGTTGGGATTGACTTCAAGCTACACAAAGACTTTTCCTGACTGGGAGAAAATGTTGTGAATAAAGCAACCCTCTGAATCATTAACTGATGTTACTTCTATATTCTTATCAATGTCTTGCCAATTCGTACTCCACAGTGTACATTCTAAGGATTCAGAGAGGAAAAGATTATGCAACTTTGCTGGCTTGCCATAATTCTGTGTTTTCAGGTGTTTCTGTCTGTTAGTAGGGGTATTAGTTATACAGATATGGTACTCAGGCTGTTAGTCCTGTTTCTGAGTTCATATCATGGCAGTCAACTTTATCTTCTTGAATGATTCAGAATTTTCCCCATAGTCATCCAATCCAGGATAAGAAGTCACATCTTGTAACAGTGTGATATGTATGATAATGTTACCCACTTAGATATAAAGATTGGACACTTCTAATGTCACAAGAGGATCTCTAGAACTCTGGTATGTCCTACTAATCCCATTAGTGTAGCATCTCATACAAGGCATCCATGTCTATTACTAATTATTATAAATAATTACTAAATTATTACTGATTTCAGTCCATTGGATATTAGTCATATGTAGTTTTAATCAATAGCAAAATCCTTGTGCTTTCTCTCTCTCCACCTCTCCTTCTTCATATCCCTAACCCTGTTTTTCTCTTGTTCCCTCTTTCTCCTATCACTTGTTCAGAGCAGCTTTGAACTCATGACCCTTCTTTAATCAGTACTCTAAGACTGGGATTGAACTGTCTACCAATATACCCAGATGGTATTGGTCACAGGCCATCTCAGGAAGGACCAATGCATCTATTATGGGTCTCTCAGTCCATTGTATTATGTCAGCTATTCATTTGTAGAACTTACTGATCCATTGGAATCATTGTGGCTAAATTAAATCCTATTTCTTTTTGACAGTTGAGCTCTGTTGTATCTGTCTAACTTTACTGATGAAATCCAAGTAAGAAATTGTGTTCAGGTCACAGTATTACATGCAGCACTCCAGCTCTAAGATTTCAGGATTCTATTGGTCCTTGTCACTCAGAGGAACCTATGTACTTAAAGATAATGTACATACTCCTAGAATGGGGTGTGGTGGTATTGTGTTCCCCAAAATATTGTGTACCCTAATAAACTTATCTGGGGTCAGAGAACAGAAAAGCCACTAGATACTTAGGATAGGCAGTGGTAGCACACGCTTTTAATCCTAGCATTCCAGAGGCAGAAATCCATCTGTTCAAGGATACAGCCAAGCATAGTGACTCAACGCCTTTAATCCCAGAAAGCGAGCCTTTAATCCCAGGAAGTGATGGCAAAAACAGAAAGGTATATAAGGCGTGGAGACCAGAAACTAGAAGCATTTGGCTGGTTAAGTTTTTAGGTTTTGAGCAGCACAGTTCAGCTGAGAGCCATTTGGATATGAGGACACAGAGGCTTCCAGTCTGAGGAAACAAGATCAGCTGAGAAGTTGGCCAGGTGAGGTTAGCTGTGTCTTGTTCTGTCTCTCTGCTCTTCCAGTGTTCACCCCAATACTTGGCTCCGGTTTTGACTTTATTAATAAGAACTTTAAGATTCATGCTACAATGGGGCCTACCTTCCTGGGAGTTTTCATTAACCCGATAAAAACATAAATCTGTGTATGGAGAACAATATTAAAATTTGAGCTTCTTATAGGAAGAAAGTAAAAGTGCAAATAGGTGACATATATGTTAATTCAAATACCCCAAATTCCAAACAAATCTTTTACCTCATTTTTATTTGTCCTTATAACAGATCTAATAGGTTTTGCTTGACTGTGACTGATACTCATTAAATGGGCCTAAGTTATGATGTGTTTAGTAAACTGTGGGCTTTGTTGGAGTTGAGGACTCAAGAACTAGTTATCATTTCAATAACTAAGCTTAAGTTTTCAGTGTGCTCTACTAAATGATATTCCTCATGTAACAGATAACTATAGCTCTTGTGGGAAGTTGGGGTTGTTGAAGGTCAAGCCCTATAAACTTGTGGCAAAATGCAGGAGAACTGACTCATTTCTGCAGAAGCACGGGGAGAATAGACTGTAGAATGTTACATGTGAAAACAAATTAATCTTGATCTTCATTTGCCAAGGGGATTGTTGACGAGGCATTAGCCAAGTCAATAACAGAATAACTATTTCCCATATAAATTACATCTGTCTGTCTCAATGAAGGTGATGATATCTGGTGCCATAGAGATGGAGAGGGGGACCTGGACATGCACCTTGCTGTAGCACACTGTCAATTTCCATACACTGGAGGCATTAGAGACCAGCCAAGCTGGACTGTTATATGGCAACTGCATCCATTGTTCCATTTCGCTCTGTTGAACTTCAGAATTTATAATGTCCTTTCCTTGATTTATTATGTAGTTCTGCTTTTGTGAAATAGTTCCTTGGGACTGGATAGTTTAGGTAACAGGCAGCAATAGATAAGCCCCATTGTCCTGAGTCCAGTTTTCAGCTGTGAACACTCATATCTCCTAGGTGACAGTAACACTTTCTTACAAATAGCGTAAATATCAGTGTCTAGATGCATTCAGCAGCAGGAATAATATTGTTTCCTGTATACAGTTTGATTTTTAGGGATTCATTGTTCATTGTCTAGAGTAGTAAGCATCAACTACAACAAAACCACCTGTTCCATGCAATCTCCTCAGCAACAAACTTGAATTTTGAAATGCTGAGTTTCTAAGAAACATGAAAGCCACTACAAAAAAAGAACACACGTTGATCATCTAACAGGTAGACCCTGACACTGCATTATTTGAGGAACTTGTATTCAATATCAAGAAAATAAGAAATCCCCTTATTAAAAAATGGCCTATAAATGAGTAGGCAAGTATATGTGCGTGCATGCATGTGTGTGTGTGTGTGTGTGTAACTTTACATATTTATACATATATATGTATATATATATGTGTATATATATATATAT
>CABHPQ010183463.1:0-13553 GCA_902168405.1 Peromyscus aztecus
TGTTTATTAATATTTATTTATTAATTTAAAATATTTTGTTTTTTTAAATGTATTCTTAGAGAATATCATATGCACATATAGTATAATATGATCATATTCATCCCTCCATTTCTACCTTTAAACAATTGCTGGATTCCCAAGTACCTTTCCCTATCTACGTAACTAACTTCTTTTCAATCTCTCACTATTTTTTCATATACTACAGTACCCACAGCAGAGTTTATGACTACAAAAGCTTTGCCATATTATCCAGATAGCAACTCAAACATTCCTCTCAATTCTCCTGCTCTTGCCTTCTTTCCATCTCTTCCTCTCTAATGAGTCCCGAGCTTCAGGGATGAGGTGGAATTGTTATAGATGTCCCATTAGAGCTTAGTCATGAGTTTCTACATTAATCCCTGGTTGCTGCAAAAAGAAGCTCTGCAGACATGGATAAGAGCATCCCAGATCTATGGGCGTAAACATAAATATTTTGAAGGCAGTTTGACAATAAGACAGAACATTCAGCAAAATAACAATAGTAGGTTTACTCATGCGGCATATGATTTTTCTCAGAAATTGGCTTTTTTTGTCATACAATTATTCTTTTATTCAGAAATAACAGGGAAATTTAGCAGACATGCAAGTACACAGGAAGAGAAATGTTCATCTATTCTTGTGAAAATATTGTTTAAGAGAGTAACACCCTTTAGGTATCAGTTTATGAATCAAACCAGTGGACTTCTGTAGGGGAAGTTGATAGCTATAATCATCAAGTAGTGATTGATGTGACTAGTAAGACAAAATAATAATTTCAAGAATTCACTTCTAAAGAAAAGTATAGTATCAATATATAAATAATTTACAAAGCAAAATCAAAAGAAATGATTTAATTATGATAATAACTATACTTTACTGTGTGTGTATATGTTGGATATTTAGTATTCAAAGTTGACTAAAACCATTAACATCAACATAAATTTGATAAAAATTTCAAATAATGAAGATTTTGTGTAAGAGACAATAAAATAAAAATGTATCAGTTTGAGGAAGAAAACAAAATATGTGGAAGCTGAATAGAAAAGAAAAGAAAAGAAAAGGAAAGATAAAATATTTGTCTTGCATCATGAGAGAAATGACATAAAGAATTAATGAAAAAGGAGAATAGTACAAATCAAAAAATACTAAAGTGTTCTAAACAAAAACCAAGGAAAAATTATGAAAAAATTGTGAAGGCATATTTGAAGCTAGGCCTGTAAACAAAGGTTAACTCATAGAGTGTAGCTCCTTTATTTGATGCTAAAAGAAAGAAAAATGAAACAAAAAACAACCTCCATGAAAATCAGCAAAAATCTAGAATTGATCATTTATAAAAACTTTAATTAGATAATGATTATGAAAAATTCTCAAAATTTTCTTGTATTTAATGGAAAGCATAGTTAAAGTACATTCTAATCATATAAAATTTTATGAACACTAATATGTTTTATAAATGCATTGAGATACATTATATAAATTTTTTCTTTTAATTTGAATTTTATTGATTTATTCTTTATTTTTTCAATTTTATATACCTGCCAAAGTTAGGTAAATTTTAAATCCAAAATATACTTTAACTATACTCTTCAAGCCTTAAAACGCATGTCTATGAAATCATGTCCTGATGGTGGCAGTCTGTAATTAATGCTGAGTAAGCTGATGCAACAGTTTCACTTCCTCAAGGTGAGTATGGAAGTACATACTGAGTTCAAAACTACCCTGGGTTACATAAGGAAACCCTTTAAGAAAACAAAACTTGAGACAATAAAAACAAAGCTGTATAACATAATGATATTCAAGAAAAGGGAAGAAACAATGATTTATTTAAACAATCTCTTTCTCTGCACATTATCTAGTTGTGGGTTCCCGTGTTAACTTCCATTTACTGCAGAAGGAAACTTCTCTGATGATGCTGAGAAAGGTTCTAATCTTAGGGTATAGCAGAACATTGTTAGGTGTAATGTTATTGGTATGGTCCTTTATCATAACAATAGTATTTGGTTTTCCTCCAGGCCCATGGCCTATCTAGTCTCAGGTCCTTGGCAACCCAAGCAGTGTCAGACATGGTTTGTCTCATAAAGTGGACCTTACATCCAATCACAGAGTGATTGGTTACCCCCATTGGTTGTGCTCCTGTTGTATCAACATGTCATACAGTCAGGTCACTATTGTAGATTACAAGTTTTGTAACTGGATTGGTGGTTACCTTTCTCCTCTGGTAATGAATAGAGTACTTTCTATAACCATGAACACTGGTCAGTAGGCATGAAGTTCCTAGCTGGGTACCAGCTCAACTTCTCCATGTCCAAGGAGGTATGTAAGTATTGTCTTCAAAAACAGGATCTTGCTATCACTTTGTAAATTACAGAGCAACCAAAAGCATTGGCATTAGCCTGAGATATTTAGACGTTTCCATGGGGGCTTCTTTGGGCAATAATTGAACTAGATGTAAAACATTCCTGACTTTAGAGGATTTTCTTGAAAGCATGAAATGTCTAGATGGGGCATTTTTCTCCCCTGTTATTTGGAGACTCCATTTAACTTTTTTCATATATATATATATATATATATATATATATATATATATATATTAAGAAGTGTCTAAAGTAATGTTTTCATACGACTCCTCTAATGGCCCTTTGTGTTAGTTCTCTCTATATATATTCCCTCCCTTAGCCCCCTCTTCTATCCTTCTCCTTGTTTAATCCTCACACTTCAATAACCCCCCACTTCCTCTCCATGACTATATATTTTATTTGCTTTCTTTGAAAAATTCTCTTCTCACTCCTAGTCCCTTATTCTATACCTAACCTTTATGGTTATATGGATTGCAGCATGCCTATCAAGGGCTTAAAGCTAACACCTCATGTCTGAAAAACATACAATATTTTTGGGAACGATGAATTACCTAACTGAAAGTGATTCTTCTTTTCTAGCTCCATCCAGTTACCTGTGAATATCATAATTTCGTTTCTTTGAATAGTTGAATAATATTCCATTTTGTAAATTTACCACATTTGACCACCCATTCAATCTCTTAATGGATATCTAGGCTCTCTACAGTTTCTGTCTATTATGAATAGCACAGCAATGAATTTAAATGAGCAAGTATCTCAGTAGTAGGATGTATAGTCCTTTGAGCATATTCTCCAAAATTATTTTTGCTCCAAACTAGAGACAACGAGTAAACACATGACAACAAATGTGAACAAAATAATACATGGAGTCATTTAATCATTCATTTTGAAGTATAATTTAGGCAAATATAAGAATAATATTAAGCTTCAAAATAACCTATTGTTAATGTTGTTTAAACAAAGGCAGTCATAAGAGAACATTTTTGAGCATATTATTTTATTTTATTTTATGTCCCAACTTTCTTTTATGATTCTGAAAACTTGAGTCTATTATCACAGTGCTGAAAACTCAAGTCGTTCTCATAGTGACAAATACATTTTTATGTAGTATAATTGTCAAGTAGATAAATTTCATATTTCAGTGTAATATATGTTTCCATGACTCTCTCAATAGTTTTGTAAAAGAAAACTTCCTAAATAGCAAATGTTATTTTATCTGCAAGTTTCTTATATGGTGTCTGGAAAGAAATTTGTTAGGACTTTGTTTCTGTTTGTGATTTTTTACCCTTTGCTGAAAGACCTACTGGCCACCTTGTTCTATGTACAGCAGAACAGCATTAGCTCGCTTTTAATAATAACAGGAGGGTATGAATAAAGCAACTGTCATGTGGTCTATACTTAGTAGTTACCAATTAGCAACATATAGAGGTGACAAGCTAAAATACAATGACATTCTGTTTTTGACTACATATAAACTTTGTAATCATTTTATACAAGGTTGGGAAAAATAAAGCTGGCTAAATAGTCTGTACTCCCCTTTTCTGAAAATATTGGTATGTACTTTTATTATAACTAATAGAAATTTTTTTCTGTTTTCCAAATATATATTGTCAGGAAAATATTTTTCATTTGCTGTGATGAAAATCTATAGTAGAAAGATTTATTCTCATACCAAGGCCAAAAGCAGATATACTTAAAGGGCTCCCTTATATTCATACAGCAGATCAACTTGGGGATCATGTTACATGCCCATAACCCATCATAATCAGTCACATTTGCCGAGTAAATCGACATAAAAGAAAGCTCTCCACACTGTGCTTTGCTGAGATTCTCACTTTATACTTTTTGAGAAACTAATAGCTTCATTTACTCTATGGTGTAAGATAATGGGTACAAAAACCAACATGGCTCAAAACACTGAGGGTGGATGTTTTGTCCTTTGACTCTTGAGTTGTGAGGCTGAAGGTAACAGGAGAGACATAACAGGGCAGAGATGGGATGCATGAGCTGTAGAAGTTCTCTGGGTCAGAGTTTCATGACAGTTTAAGTTATTTCATTACTATGAAGAAGAAAGGTTAGGGTGAACAAAAGGGCTATAATCTGACAAACAGAAGGGGTCAAGTACTGAGGTCCATTGCAGAACATGGCAGTGTCCTATATAAAAGAGTTCTCATTACCAATGAGGACAAGGCTTTAGATTTGGAAAAATCATGGTTTCCAGATATCTAAGAAGCCACCACATGTTCTAGATGTGAATGATCTCTAGATTATATGAAAAATGATTTTGTGGCCAGTTTTGTAGCCAATTAATGAAACTTACATTGTGAAACATTTTTAAAAATACGTAGCAGACAAAAATGATGAGGGAATTTAGTACTGAGGGAATTGAAAGATGAAAATAAACCAAATGTGGATCGTATATTTATGCAAAGCACTTTCTCTGTATCTTTAGAAAACAAGTAATAATTCAGCACATAAAACAACATCACAACTGATCATGGTATCTACAAATAACAATTCATAATTATTAGAAAGCCTCTGAGTTAAATGCTCTATACTAAATAGGAAAGAAACTTGTAAGAATCCTTTTCTGAGTATCCGTGAGCATAAGTAGCCTTCTCCTGAAGGTTTGTGTTTCAAGACCTAGGATGAGTGTGGGGATTCATGGAGAGTCATCTGCTGCAGTAATATTGGTACACAATGGTAGTTCCATAAATATACCCAAAATGTTATTATTGCTTTGCTACAACCACCATAAAACCAAAGGCGTTATTGATGTTTCTCATGATCCCAAAATAAATCAACTTACTATTTTTCATCCATATAAAAGTATACTGTATACACATGGTATAAGGTACATATGATCATGATAATGTTACTGGTTTATCTATTTACTTTACTATATATTTTTTTTTCATTTTGCTACGCATTCCTCCTATATATAAGTACACCAATACTGTGTGTCACGTTGACTGGCTTTTAGAAGCCCCCTTCCTCTTATGTTTAACATGTTCTTTGCATAAATGGATTGTTTTGATTGATGGACTGTATCATCCATGTTTGTGAAAACCCATTGTATGGTGGCTCACAGAATTATGAATTCACCAAACATTGGGAGTCTCAGAATGTGTCCCCATTGTTATGTGATTCCTGACTCTGTGTGTATAAAATTTCACATTTGGGAAGCCACAAAACTGTGTGAAAATATGTTGTGCTCCTTCTTTATAGAGGCCTTGGTATTTTAGTACTATTCTTATATTTTTCTAATATCCGTTTGTTTATAGGTCAGGAAAGACAGATAAGATGAAAGATAGAAGCTCAGAGGCAGCTGAGATAAATTCTCTGAGATCTTGTAATCAGAATGACAATGATGTATAAGTCCACAGGTGAGCATAAAGTATAGCGATGCATATGGAATCCCTTTATCCCCTCAGCATGACCACAATTGCTGAATTGGGGCCATTTAGGAATATCAGAGTGAAGCACTAACCTATTTCAGAGAAAACAAGAAAAGGGAAATGATGACTTTCTTTTGTTTTGTTTTTATTGACTTTATGGTGCTGTATCTCTGTGAATAAATTTGTTATAGAAAGAGAGATATATTTCACTTTAGTTCACTTTGTAAATCTAAATATTCAAAATTAAAAACCTAGAAAAATAAATCCTTAATTGTCTTGTGGACACTATCAAGCAACATTTTCAATGTTTTCTCTCTTTCTCTCTTTCTCTCTGGCTCTGGCTCTATGGCTTTCTTTCTCTTTCCCCCTTTCTCTCCTTCCCTCTCTCCAAATATAGCATGTATATTATTACATTAAATATATACTCTGTAAACACTTTATATTACTTAGTTGGGTTAAATGATATGTGAAGCTTCCATTTGCAAATACAAATACAACTTATGAAGAGAGCAATGCAGTGACTCTTCTATGAAATTATATGTCTGTAAAATGTTATCAGCAAAGATATCCTGCATATATTACTTCAAGAATTTTGATTATTTTATAAAATAAAAAGAACTAAGTTAATAAGTAGCTATACAATACACTGTATTGTCAAGTAATTATATTTCTAATTATAAGTGGCATTCCCCTTCAACTTAATTTGAAAATCTTTAGCAACATATTTATACCTAAAGACAAAATTCTAATGAAAATAGTTTACATGCATTATTTGAATAATTTTATAATTCTCTGCTTTGAAATCAATAGAAATTAATATGGAGAGGATGTCTGTTAAACAAAATCTCAAAAATTGTCATAGTATAAATACAATTGTGTAGTGTTCAGAATCAGTGGAATCAAAATAATATGAGATGCTCCAGTAAGAGAAAGTTCCTCTAGAATACAGAAATCTTGTGTAATAAATAATGGAATGTTTTTTTCAAAGTATAGATAGATATCAGAAACTCAGTGATTATATAATAGAAAGCTAAAGTATTGAAAATGGTTAGGTACTCTCACAAACACACACATACACACATATATAATAATGAGAAATTATGATATAAATACTGCATTTGCAAAAACTAAGTTACTGTTTCGAAGACTATTAGCTTTAAAAAAACATAAAAATTAACCATCTAATAAACCAGACAAATCTGGTTTATTACTCACAGAAGGGCAACAAGAATAAATAGAAAGCATGGAATCCATGGCCAATTGTCCCTAAAAAGTTTAATGAATCCAGCCATAATGAAGGTAATCCTCTCCATGTGTCCAAGGACCACTCTATCACAGGTATCCTGAGGCAGCCCATTAATGCTTTACATACTTGATGTCTCTTAGATTGTTGAGTTCAGGAATTCTTGAATACTTTGTCCCATAACTAAAGAAGATATGGTCTGGGCTTGTCTGGACCTTTCTGTCTCAGCACATTGTGTTTTGCCAAATTCACAATTGTTTTTTTTTTTTTTTTTTTTTTTTTTATAGAGACGTATTTGGATAGCATTTGATAGAATATTCTATTGTTGTTCCAGATAAAAGGATATGGAGGAAGGACTGACCCAGACTACATGCTGTAAGTCAATAGAATAAATCACCTTTTAATATACATATTCATTCTATCACTTCTGTTCCTTGAGAGACTCTGATTTGTAAAGATGGTAGTACAAGGAGTGGGTTTGATACCAAGTTGTTGTTGTGAAGAACCTGACCATAGTGAATTTTGAAAGAATTTTGAATCCTTTAAACTAGAGAAGTTGTTGAGTACTGTAAGCAGAAATTAAACAGCCATTATAAGTAGGAACCTGGAAGACAGTAGCGGTGAAGGCAACATGGACAGTGGAGTCCAGATCTCAAGGTTTCAGAGAAGAACAATACCAGCAAGTGGAGTAGAGACTTCCCTCTAATATTTTGATGAAGAATCTGGCTTAGAGACTTCCCTCTAATAGTTTGAAGAAGAATCTGGCTGTTTCTCGCCTGTGTCCCTAGAACTTGCCTGCATCTGAATTTTAAAATGTAGTGTCTAAATTTTCAATAGAGAAAATGTTAAGAATGCAGAACGTTGAGTCTGTGGCATGGTAACTATTGATAATACTTATACAGATATATAAAGTGCAAAGAGAACATAAGGAATTATAAAATGTAGAGTTTGGAGAGAAAAAAAATTTCCAGGAACCTTAGCTTTTCAGCCAAGGCCTATGCTGGAAGGGAGGTTGCTGTGGGATGGTCTGTATGTCAAATTGCTCTGATTGGTCAATAAATAAAACACTGACTGGCCAGTGGCCAGGCAGGAAGTATAGGTGGGACTAACAGAGAAAAGAACTGAGAGAATTCTGGGAAGTGGAAGGTGGAGGAGAGAGACACTGCCAGTCGCATGACAAGCAGCATGTGAAGATGCCAGTAAGCTACGAGCCATGTGGTAAGGTATAGATTTATAGAAATGGATTAATTTAAGCTATAAGGACAGTTAGCAAGAAGCCTGCTACGGCCATACAGTTTGTAAGCAATATAAGTCTCTGTGTTTACTTGGTTGGGTCTGAGCGGCTGTGGGAGTGGCGGGTAACACAGATTTGTCCTGACTGTGGGCCAGGCAGGAAAACTCTAGCTACAGGAGGTTGTCATTGTTTGGAGATCAGAACCATTAAGAAGAAGTATCCTTTGCACTGGAACAAAAGGTGACCTCAAGGCAAGACACCACCATCTAAGCTTCCAACTTCTGAAAGAAAGCCCACGTCACTTTTTTCCTATAAAATAACTGCTCATAAACACTGTTGCTAATGTGATTCAAAGGAAATCATCCCAACCTGACTGACAGACTTGGCAGAGCGACCCAAATGGTTCTAGTTTTAAAGGCATGCCAGATACAAGAGTGAGGAGACCATGGATTCTTTCTCTGCAGTTTCATTGATCCTCTGAGGCCAAGGGAGTGTGTCAGAAGAGTCCATGTGAAGGATAAGATAGGGCAAGAGGCTATGAGAGGTCACTGTACAAAGCTGTGAAAGGGGAACCAAATTTCAGTGGAGACTCCAAATGTTGTGAGTGGCAAAGCCATGAGGTATCTGCCAAGGAGAGCTGCAGACAAGGAGTAAAACAGGGCCAAAATGGAGAGGTATGAAATATGTAGCAAAGCTGGAGGAATTGAGTCCTCTAAGTCTTTTGATAGGAGACATGGCTCTACAGAATTTGATATTTGCCCTGCCAAATTTCTTTTCTTTTCTTTTTTCTTTCTTTCTTTTTTTTTTTTTTTTTTTTTGGTTTTTCGAGACAGGGTCTCTCTGTGTAGCTTTGCGCCTGTCCTGGAACTCACAGAGATCTCCCTGGCTCTGCTTCCCGAGTGCCGGGATTAAAGGCATGTGCCACTACCGCCTGGCCTCCCTGCCAAATTTCAGTCTTGCCTTTATTCAGTATTTCTTCGCCATGACTTTTGAAGTGGTAAGGTATATTTTGTGCCAGTATATTTTAGAAATATGTAATATTATTTGATTTTCTGGAGGTTACAATTAAGATGTTGCTTTGAGTCTCACAAGAGACTTTCAACTTTTGAAGTGTTAAGCTCATAAAAGATTGTGGGACTTGAAAAGTTGAACTATGTGCAGTTTATGAGATGGACACGAAGCTTATGAAATACAGGTAGCAAAACATGATTTCAACGAGAATGTCCCCATAGCTTAAGATATTTGAACCATTAGTCTTGACTTAGTAACATTGTTTGAAGAGGCTTAGGAAGGGTGGCCTTGCAGGAAGAAATGTGTTACGGGGGGAGGCTTTGAAAGTTTAAGCCCCAACCACTTCCGATTCACTCTTCCTCATGCTTGTGTTTGAGAAGTGGTATCTCAGCTTTCTGCTCCTATTGTCTTGTTTGCTCCCTGCAACCATTCATCTCCAACTCTTGTCTGCCTGAAACTATAAGCACAAACAAACATTTCCTTCTATAAGCTGCTTTTGTCCCAGATGTTTTGTCAAAGCCATATAAAAGTGACTAACGCAGTATCAATTAGCAAAGGTATTTGATTTCAGATGCTCATCCATCTCCCCAGATACACATAAGAGGTCTATTTAATCATATATATATATGATTTAATCATATATATATATATATGATTAATTGGCATGAGATGTGTGTGATATGTGTGAGCCATAAACAGACTATGTTTCATTCTATCTAAGATGTCTACTACTACAAACTTTCCTGAAACAGTGTCTTAACCCTTGGTTTCAGTAATGCAGCAATAAACTTTGAAATCATTCTAATTCATGTAGTAAATGGGACTGTTCATAAAGCTTTTTTACTGTTGTCCCTAGAAAATCTGAAGTACACATCCTCTTGGTTAAAGAGATCCATATCTCATTGGTTCTGAATAACTAAGGTAGGACTGTGAACTTTCTCTGCCATAGCCAAGGAGAAGCTGCTTGCCATCTTTTCCCAAAGAATGAGCACTTGTGTTGGCTGTCAGAACACTAACAGCAGAGTGACTCTATTTCACAGACAGGATTTCTCATCTAAGTGGCAGGTGATCCATAGTCCATTACACTCTACAGTGAATGCAGAAATATTATATTGTCATTCTGGGCAGGAAATAGTTACTAAAGGTCTGCAGAACAATTGTATCAAACTAATATGTGGTTTAGGTATGAGCTAGGTGGTAGGGTTATGTAGCATAATACAATTTTTGTACACCATCAGTCATTTTTAAAGTATTTCGTAGATTTTGTATTCTTCTTTATGATGTATTAGGTAATTCTTGATCTGAATATTCACTGAAGGTATCATTTTCATATGATCAATGGATGACTGTTGGGATTGACTTCAAGCTACACAAAGACTTTTCCTGACTGGGAGAAAATGTTGTGAATAAAGCAACCCTCTGAATCATTAACTGATGTTACTTCTATATTCTTATCAATGTCTTGCCAATTCGTACTCCACAGTGTACATTCTAAGGATTCAGAGAGGAAAAGATTATGCAACTTTGCTGGCTTGCCATAATTCTGTGTTTTCAGGTGTTTCTGTCTGTTAGTAGGGGTATTAGTTATACAGATATGGTACTCAGGCTGTTAGTCCTGTTTCTGAGTTCATATCATGGCAGTCAACTTTATCTTCTTGAATGATTCAGAATTTTCCCCATAGTCATCCAATCCAGGATAAGAAGTCACATCTTGTAACAGTGTGATATGTATGATAATTTTACCCACTTAGATATAAAGATTGGACACTTCTAATGTCGCAAGAGGATCTCTAGAACTCTGGTATGTCCTACTAATCCCATTAGTGTAGCATCTCATACAAGGCATCCATGTCTATTACTAATTATTATAAATAATTACTAAATTATTACTGATTTCAGTCCATTGGATATTAGTCATATGTAGTTTTAATCAATAGCAAAATCCTTGTGCTTTCTCTCTCTCCACCTCTCCTTCTTCATATCCCTAACCCTGTTTTTCTCTTGTTCCCTCTTTCTCCTATCACTTGTTCAGAGCAGCTTTGAACTCATGACCCTTCTTTAATCAGTACTCTAAGACTGGGATTGAACTGTCTACCAACATACCCAGATGGTATTGGTCACAGGCCATCTCAGGAAGGACCAATGCATCTATTATGGGTCTCTCAGTCCATTGTATTATGTCAGCTATTCATTTGTAGAACTTACTGATCCATTGGTATCATTGTGGCTAAATTAAATCCTATTTCTTTTTGACAGTTGAGCTCTGTTGTATCTGTCTAACTTTACTGATGAAATCCAAGTAAGAAATTGTGTTCAGGTCACAGTATTACATGCAGCACTCCAGCTCTAAGATTTCAGGATTCTATTGGTCCTTGTCACTCAGAGGAACCTATGTACTTAAAGATAATGTACATACTCCTAGAATGGGGTGTGGTGGTATTGTGTTCCCCAAAATATTGTGTACCCTAATAAACTTATCTGGGGTCAGAGAACAGAAAAGCCACTAGATACTTAGGATAGGCAGTGGTAGCACACGCTTTTAATCCTAGCATTCCAGAGGCAGAAATCCATCTGTTCAAGGATACAGCCAAGCATAGTGACTCAACGCCTTTAATCCCAGAAAGCGAGCCTTTAATCCCAGGAAGTGATGGCAAAAACAGAAAGGTATATAAGGCGTGGAGACCAGAAACTAGAAGCATTTGGCTGGTTAAGTTTTTAGGTTTTGAGCAGCACAGTTCAGCTGAGAGCCATTTGGATATGAGGACACAGAGGCTTCCAGTCTGAGGAAACAAGATCAGCTGAGAAGTTGGCCAGGTGAGGTTAGCTGTGTCTTGTTCTGTCTCTCTGATCTTCCAGTGTTCACCCCAATACTTGGCTCCGGTTTTGACTTTATTAATAAGAACTTTAAGATTCATGCTACAATGGGGCCTACCTTCCTGGGAGTTTTCATTAACCCGATAAAAACATAAATCTGTGTATGGAGAACAATATTAAAATTTGAGCTTCTTATAGGAAGAAAGTAAAAGTGCAAATAGGTGACATATATGTTAATTCAAATACCCCAAATTCCAAACAAATCTTTTACCTCATTTTTATTTGTCCTTATAACAGATCTAATAGGTTTTGCTTGACTGTGACTGATACTCATTAAATGGGCCTAAGTTATGATGTGTTTAGTAAACTGTGGGCTTTGTTGGAGTTGAGGACTCAAGAACTAGTTATCATTTCAATAACTAAGCTTAAGTTTTCAGTGTGCTCTACTAAATGATATTCCTCATGTAACAGATAACTATAGCTCTTGTGGGAAGTTGGGGTTGTTGAAGGTCAAGCCCTATAAACTTGTGGCAAAATGCAGGAGAACTGACTCATTTCTGCAGAAGCACGGGGAGAATAGACTGTAGAATGTTACATGTGAAAACAAATTAATCTTGATCTTCATTTGCCAAGGGGATTGTTGACGAGGCATTAGCCAAGTCAATAACAGAATAACTATTTCCCATATAAATTACATCTGTCTGTCTCAATGAAGGTGATGATATCTGGTGCCATAGAGATGGAGAGGGGGACCTGGACATGCACCTTGCTGTAGCACACTGTCAATTTCCATACACTGGAGGCATTAGAGACCAGCCAAGCTGGACTGTTATATGGCAACTGCATCCATTGTTCCATTTCGCTCTGTTGAACTTCAGAATTTATAATGTCCTTTCCTTGATTTATTATGTAGTTCTGCTTTTGTGAAATAGTTCCTTGGGACTGGATAGTTTAGGTAACAGGCAGCAATAGATAAGCCCCATTGTCCTGAGTCCAGTTTTCAGCTGTGAACACTCATATCTCCTAGGTGACAGTAACACTTTCTTACAAATAGCGTAAATATCAGTGTCTAGATGCATTCAGCAGCAGGAATAATATTGTTTCCTGTATACAGTTTGATTTTTAGGGATTCATTGTTCATTGTCTAGAGTAGTAAGCATCAACTACAACAAAACCACCTGTTCCATGCAATCTCCTCAGCAACAAACTTGAATTTTGAAATGCTGAGTTTCTAAGAAACATGAAAGCCACTACAAAAAAAGAACACACGTTGATCATCTAACAGGTAGACCCTGACACTGCATTATTTGAGGAACTTGTATTCAATATCAAGAAAATAAGAAATCCCCTTATTAAAAAATGGCCTATAAATGAGTAGGCAAGTATATGTGCGTGCATGCATGTGTGTGTGTGTGTGTGTGTAACTTTACATATTTATACATATATATGTATATATATATGTGTATATATATATATAT
>CABHPQ010183469.1:0-12801 GCA_902168405.1 Peromyscus aztecus
ACGGAGATCAGAGGACAATTTGTGGGAGTTCTTTCTCTCCTTTGATTGTGTGGGTCCCATGGATCACACTCAGGTTGTCAGACTTGACAGCAAACGCCTTCAGCCATTGAGTCAATTTCCCTCCCTGAGAAATTCTTGATTAACACTAACATTGTCTTAGAATCAAGAGTTTTAGGATCAGTTATTTTCAGGCTAGACAATGTAACATATAAATGAGAAGTAACTTTCTTCTCCCTTGCTTCATCTCTTAGGGCTAATGCCTGTGCGTAGCGTTTTAGCCTCTGAATATGAAGGGTGTCATCAGTGCACATTTTAAATGAAGGTTCTGCCGGTGGATACACTCATTTTAGAGCAACCCCTTTGGATTTCTGCTTCAAAAATGACTTTTTTCCATACTTACTTCTCAAATATGAGACAAGCATGCAAGTTGAGGTTTACTAAACTCCACACATTTCCTGCCACCTAAAAACATTTGAAAACATTGGAATTATTACATTTCCAGCTGGAAAGCTGACAACGAACACACATTGACTTGAAGTTCAATGCTTAAAATATGTTCCCATGGAAACAAAGTTAAAAATGAGTGGGAAATAAGCAAATTAGTAGCTTTTTTTTTTGGTGGAGAGTTCTCATTAAAAATATCTTGCCCTGGAAATTCTGAATTATATCTAATTATTTTTCAAAAGCCTGTCAATTGCTTGAGAAGGAAGCAACTTCATAGGAAAGGGTAAGTGGTGAATTCTCTGTGGTCAACAACTAGCATGTTTGGATTTAGATTTAAATACCTAAAAGGGGCTGGACAGATGGCTCAGTAAAGGCCCTGGCTGCCAGTCCAGACAGCCTGAGTTTGATACCAGCAGCTCATAAGATGGAAGGAGAAAATCGGCCCCCTCAAGTGGTCCTCTGATCTCTATACCTGCTCCAAGGCACACACACACCCCTCACCATACATAATAGATAAACGAATGTAAAAAAATGAATATTTAAAAGCATTTTACTTGAAAGGTATGCCTGGGGACTAGCATGATAGTACAGTTGGTGAAATACTTGTCCACGTGTGAAGACCCGAGTGCAAATCCCAGTAGCCATGTCAAGCCAGGCACAGCCATGCATTTCCATAGTACCAGCAGTAGGGACCTGAGACAGGCAGATTCCCAGAGCTTGCTGATCAGTCAGTATGATTGTAGGTTCATTGAAAGACCTTGCTTTAGAATTAAGATGGAGAGTGATTGAGAAAGACCCAGCATTGGCCTCTGGGTCATGTGCATGCACGTGATATACATGTGCACACACTTATACGCATGTGAATACACATGTGTAGACAGAATAAATAAGCAAATAAAATTAAAATCTCTGTGTCCAGATATTACTGGATTCGAAGCTCGGCATCATGCACCCAGGTTAGCTTTCCCATGGTGGGGAATGTGGCTCTTCGACACACCTCCTATATGTCACTCTTTCCTCCTATAGATGGGTACCTTCCTCACACAGACTTGCAACAGCCAAGGCATGGTGGACAATCACGTGTTCACTGACTGTTGTAAGATGAAAAATACAGCAAGACTCAAGTGCTTCCTGTCCTATAAGAAAGATGATGCAGACGGCATTGATATACCCCTGATCCCAAGGCCTGAGCTGGTCCGTGAGATGGATGAGGGGAATCACATGTCACCGAAGGCAAGGTAAGCCACTTCTCTTTGTCATGGTCTTTTAAGAAGAATGTTTTTTTGAACATAAAAACAGGTTGTAATTCCAAATCCAGAGTTATTTGAAACTGACAAATATTTATGCTTCTTAAAAAAAAAGAAGAATATTTTTCAAATTTTAAGACAGACTCTTTTTGCACATAAAATTCTTTGAAAATGATGTTTTATTATATGGAATTAAAATGGAAATGAGCCATGATACTTTTTTTTTTTTTTTTTAAGAGAATGGCAATAGCATCCATCCTATTGGATCAGTAGGTCCTGGCAATGTCTGCTGTGGGAGATTAGAAAAGACTGGGCCCCGTAAAGTGCTCAGCCCCATGATTAGGAAGACTAGTAGAAAACGATATGCAAAGTGTTGAGGTGAGGAACAGATGTTAGTGCTAAACAAGTGCTGAGGCTAAAACAGCTTGTAACACCAGAGGAAAGGAAATAAGAGAGCTCGTGGCTGCATACCAAGCAGCCAACCTGACTAGACAAGAGGAAGGACGAGGCTCTGGGAGGATGGCAAAGCCACTCTAGGCAGGCTCCAACTGGCTCCCACAAGGCCCACCTGCCCACTGTGAGGAATACAAGTGGGAAGACAGTCTTGTCCCTTCCCCTTGTGAACGTCTCAGCAACGTGGATCGTTGTACTTCACACATGTTTTGCATGTAAAGCATCAGATCCTAACAGATTATGTTATATGTAACAGGCTAGCAGCTGTTCCAGGAAGAAGACTATCCCAGGCCACCTGAGGGATGCCCAAGGGGAGGAGAAATGGTAGACTAAGATGCAAGTGCAGATTTCAGGGGTGTCCTTTGCCTATGTGGCTTGGTTTGGGCCACCCTGCCCCGTGGAGGTCTGCTTGTGCTTCTTCCTCCTTACCTAACGATGCCACCTTGGCGGCTGGATTCTCGCCAGTGCCACTGTGTGAATTTTTCCTTTGGAAACGTAAGAATCAAGACTGCTTCAGTGCTAGGGATGTGAGGGGATTCAGAGGGCGCCATATCAATCTCTCTCTCCATGTACACAGAGGGTCCATCCAGATGACTAGGCCATCACCTAGGAAAACCATAAAAAGCAGAGAGCGCTGGAGTTAAAGGTCAGTAACAGTACACAGTCCTGGGGAGAAGCTTCAGCTTCTAGATAGCAGACAAAGCATCTGAGAGGTGTGAGACAGCGTCTGTCATTTGAGCCAAGAAACAAGCAGTAATTGTAGATTGAACAGAGGTGAGTCTTCAACAGAAAAATGGACTGTGTAATCCTGCACCGAGTGAGAGCACTATAGCATTACCAGGATCATAGTCCGGAATTCTAATTAGCATGGGGTTACATCTTATGAGAGTCAGGTGCTAAGAAGTAGATAGTAGTGTGGACTAGGAAAGGACAAGGGGAACACAAGACTGTGGTTCTCATGGAGTGTGGCTGTGTCTAGATTACTCAGGTCAAGTCCTCACCAACATGAGGAAGAAGACAGAGATCTGACTGCTGGACCTAGAATCTGGGAACTTGATAATAGATTTTGCTCATGGTAGTCTAGGCCAGAGATAAATGAAGAGACTAGACAACATGGAACTGAGGCACCCAAACCTCTTTAATTCTACCTTACAGCGGCAGAACTGCCCTCAGAGATTTTGGAAGCTGTGTGAAGGAATTATGTGCCCTCATACTCTTAGTTAGAAAAGACTAAAGGATCATGTGCCAGGCAAGTTTCAAAATACAAGGCATTAAGAGTAAAATATGAGTATGGCTATTCATGTATTAAGGTGCTACAAACGCTGTTATTTACTACAAGCTTTGGGCAACCCCAAAACATCCCCAGAGAGATGAGGAGCACAACCAGTATACTACAGACCCTGTCAGGGACTTGGCTCACCTGGACCCCATGCTCCCAAACAAAGCTGCACTCCTTGCCGACGTGCCTCCTCTTGGAGACCTGTTTCCAGGTTGTTCAGCAGAGGCCCTTCCTGCCCAGTATCATTAGCTCTTCTTCACCCTTGCTCCAGGGTCCACAAGACTTTAGGAGCTTTTCCAGAAGGCCCCCCAAGGAATGGGCAGATTCAATATCTATGGTCATTCCTTATTGAATAAGAAGTTACTGTGTACAAACATATGCATGTGTGTGTGTGTGGGGGGGGAGGGTCAAAGGATAACTTTATGGGGCCAGTTCTCTCCTCCTCCCTTCACATGTCTTCCAGAGTCATCAAACTCTGTTTACTAAGTAGCATGGTAAGCATGTTTACCCACTGAGCCACCTTATTGAACCCTAGGTTGATTCCTATGATCCTCAACTGGCCTGATCATTGGGGGAGAAAATGGAACATTTTCCTTTAACTGGCATTCTTTATGACCCTAGTAAATTGTTACCTATGGCGTAACTGTGACTTACATCTGGGCTTCCAGCCTTATGTGGCTACTTTGACATCTGGCATCTCAGTTTTTCCCAGTTCACCTCAAATCCTGACGATTCTTGTCTGGTGAGTAACTGAATCTCACATGCCTCTACGTTGGGCTACATCACCAGGAACATATGTTTATAAAAGAAAGAGAATCGAGAGTTTAGCAAAGAAATAAATGGCCAAGCCTAGAAAGGAGGTGCAGCATGTCCATTACGATTTTATTGATCATAGCTGCCAACAGGGGCTACATATAGCTACAGAGGCTGGGAAAGTAGTCTTCCTAAGAACACAGGAAAAGGAAATGCATGTATGGGGACATACTGGTTTGGTCTATAGTGTTAATTTGTGCTGAGCACATATTCATGTATGCATGAGTCTGTTCTTGAACAAGTTCCACAGTCCAGTGTGAGGAAACATAATTCCAGGGAGTTTAGTAGCAAAATTACTAAATGACCCGATTAGAGGACAATGATATTGACTTTGTTAGTCTAGAAAGAACTTCCGGCTGACCTTAAGAGGCTTCTGACCATCATCAGTACTTGTAAAATCAACTGCTGAACCAGATAAACAATCCTGCATTACAGCGCGGCTTAGATTGCTGAACTTCCTGCCTCCCTGTCTCTAGAAGAAATTGGGGAATCTTTCATTTCTGATCATGTTTAACCCACCTGTCACTATCACTTCATGGGCACCCAGGAAATGAGCCTGCTGATCTGTTCACAGCGAACATTTACTTTTAGGCAAAGTGCCACAGAATCTCAATCACCAGAATTTCCAGAAGTTTCAGATAGACAATAAATAAATAAATAAATAAATAAATAAATACTATTTATGAGAAATGACATCGGCACATGTGCCTGATCTCCAAACCATACAACTTTGCAACTGTACATTTCAGGCACAGCTATGAAATTTCTAGAAAGCATCCATTCCTCTATGGACCCACTATCTTGACCATGTCTGCTTGCTATGAAACAGCTGTTCCATCATGTTTTCAAGAAGACAATAAAACAGAGTGTCTGCAGACAAAGGTATTGTATACATAGCTCAGTTGTCATTTGGGGCTGTGCTGTGGAAACTGTGGATAGTAGACCAGCAGCATTCCATCAGCTCACAGTGTGTTAGAGATGCAGAACCCAAAGCTCTTCTCCAGACCTAGTAAATAGAGTTCATTTTAAAAAGAAAGGTATGCAGTCTTGAAACGGGAGAAGCAGGACAGACTTGAAAATAAATACTTAGCAGAACAACCCAAATTTTGGAGATGTAAAACAATGATTATCATTTTATTACCATTACTGTCTGTGAATCAGGAATCCAGGAAGTAGATCACCTGGGGGTTTCTGGCTCATGAACTTCCATGTAATTGCAGTCAGATAACATCCGGATCTAGGATTCAGGAGGAGCTGGAGCTCCTGGGCATTGGTGCAATATCTCTTCCCTTCATGTACAATCTCAATAGTGTGCATATAATGTTCTTACCTGGGCTAGTTTGGGCTGTCACATCACGGTGACCAGAGGGCAATTGGATTGCTTATAGGTAGCCAAAGAGTTCAGAAAGGATTCTTCTAGTAGACAAAGAGGAGGCTGTGCAGCCATTTGTAAATCTAGCCTTGGAAGTTTTTTCTGCCAGGTCTCCTGTTTGAAATACCATGAGACCACACTAGTTGGAAAGGGACTGTATGTAGACTTTACTTCTTGATGGGCTAATGATGATCAGTCTCTTATCAGAAAAACACAGGGTAGGAGATCTTTTAGCCTTTTGACCATCATTGGATAGATGCAAACCAGCGATTAGTTCTAAGATAAAAATGATTGTTTGTGTGCTCATTAAAGGTTCTAAACATTAGAAAATTCTGAATATGAACAGACTCACATTGTAGAGGTAGATTTTCTACATGATATGCTGAAAGCCAACAGTAGTTTAGTAATCATTATGAAGAATAACTTGAGACTAACTTTGACTGTTTTTGTCTTGATGTCCCTCATTGTTCTCAGTATGAAATCATCTAATTTTCTCTAAAATTCATAGAATTTCACCTCTTTCTCCTACCTGGCTCTTCCTTGTATGTTAAAAAATAAATAACTTATCTGGAGACTCTGCCATTGGCTAAAAACTTATGGTGGCAACTATCTTCATTACAACTATTTGTCTATATTTCTGACATTCCATTATTATTCTGGTGGATTCTGGTTCCTTCAGAAGCCAATTCTCAGTTATCTCTTTCCTCTTGGTTTCATTTTAATTCAGGCCTGAAAGCCCATGGCTATGTGCTGATGCCTGTATCACTGTCCAGAATTTCCCACCGAAGTGGGTGTTGTGAATAACTTGTATGCCATCCTTTTTTCAGTCACAACATTTTCTTCACAGTCAGTTTCTTCACTAGAAAATCTTCCTAAATGTGCAATGTGCCCCGATAGGGTTAAATATAGGCAGATGCAGTAAGCTAGCTAAGAGGTTTCCCACTGTGATGTCCACAGTGTTCTAAGTGGCTCTTGTTCTGTCCTTGGAGAAAATTACATAATCAATTATAGTACATATTAATTGTGTCTGTGATCAGAGCTTGATGAAGCCTCAGAGACCCTCATGAAAATAGGCAAACTGATTTGTATTCCATTTTGAATGAATGTGATGTAACAAAAAGGATAACAATAAAAAGAATTTATAGTTAACTATAACCTATTATTTAATAACACTTATTAAATAAAAATTATTCTGATTATACCAGTTTTTTTGTTTGAAGATCATGTTTATATACATTTTCCAATTTGTTCTTGGAAATGTCATTATAATAAACAATACACAGTCAATATAATTTAGTTTATTTATTTATTTTATGTATGTGGATGTTTTGACCTCATGTTTGTCTGGTATTACATGCATGCTGTGCCTGAAGAGGCCAGAAGAAGTCTTCGGGTCCCCTGAGACTGGAGTAACAGATGTTTGTGAGGCACCACATAGGTGCTGGGAATTGAACCCAGATCCTCAGCAAGAGTAGCAAGTGCTCTTAATCACTGAACCATCTCTTCAGCCCTCAGTATATTTTAATTGGAGCTATATAGCTATCCTGAAATTTAAAGATTTTACTTACATTTCTACCAGACAAAAATGTTAATTTTATATATTTCCTTCTGATTTTTCCAACTGAGATTTTTTTGTTTCATATGTGGTTGTGTTCACTCTGAGAAAGTTTTGATTAGACATTTAAACATGTCTATTTTCATTATAAACATAAATGTTCTCAAAACAATATATCATTACTTAACAATTATTCTACTCTTGAACCACCTTATTTGCCTTGAAAGTTTGCCATCATAAAAAAATGAATACACTTCTTTTTACCATAATTGTGCTTTTATTTATTTAGAAATATTGTTTGTGATAGTTTAAAAAGTAGAAATGTAGGGTTACAGAAAACAAACATTTGGAGGTAAAGTGACCATGTATTGCAGATTTGAAGCATCTATTTCAGCTAAGCAGTTTGGGACACTTACAAGATAAAGTGATTAATGACTTGGATAAAAGAAAGTGCATCTGGAAGGCAGTTTTTGAGTCTATTTTGGTAGCTTTCTAGACATCAATTTGTTTATGAAGTTTGGAGTTCAGTGATCGCTGGGTAAGTGAGGTTCTGCTTTTGCAAAAGCCCCATCCTGTTATTTTTTCTTTGTGTGTTTATCTTCTCTTCAGTCAGTCAGTTGAAGACTTTCAAATGTTGGGGGGATAGATGAAGTTTAGTTTTCTATCTCTTCCTAATGATGTCATTAACGTTTTCCGTTACTATCACATTTCTTTGATGAGTTGTTTTCTGTCTGCAGCTAGAACCCATCAGAAAACATATTAGAGAAGTATCTGTGAGACATCATCATTTATGTGAAATTGGGATTAAATTCAATGACACAATAGCAAGAGCAGTGTAATTTTTCTATGCGGATTTGTGGGCTTTGCTGCTGCTGGGTCAGCTGTTTTGGCTAAACTACTTTAAAAAGTCATTTACCCATTATTTAACAATGTTTGTCCATATAAGCCTGGAATCCCTTTCTACACCTATGCTACTTCTCTGCTTAAAAATGGCGCAATGGCATAGGAGCTGAGTTTGAAATCATGTAGTCCTCAATGGCTCCCATTATCTCCTCCATCAATTTATCTCATCTGCTCAAATCTCTCAGTGCATGATAGATTTGGGGCATTAAGATGCAGGGACTTAAGGCTGGAGAGATAAAATATTTACTGCCCTTGCAGAGGACTCAAGATCCCAGTACCACATTGAATGGCTCACAATGACTTGTAACTCAGCTCTGGGGGACCTGCTGCCCTCTTCTGGATTCCTTGGGTAGCTGCACTCACATACACACATTCTCACACAGAGACACACCTATACATATCATTACAAATAGAAGTAAAACTTAAAAAAATATGCAAGGACTTGGCTGGGCATTGTGGCACATTGCCTATAATTCCATCATTTGAGAGGTAGATGCAGAAGGATAAGGAGTTCAAGGTCATCCTGGGATACACTGTGTGTTCAAAGCCAGCTGGGAATATACTGATGATGATGGTGGTGGTGGTGGTGATAATATAGATATTAACTGAATCTTCCTCTATTAAAAAGGTTAGAGACAAAAATATCCTCTTTTCTCTTGGAACCAAAGGATGGAGGAGGCTTTAGTGCATCCTCTCCAGCTTGGACCCAGGTATTTTTTTTTTCTTATCACCTTCTTCTTCAATGAGTGACCGCACTGAGCTTCCTGGAGGTCAGGAATGTTTTATTTCCAGAGAAACTCCAGAGACATGTCAATAGACACAAAGAAGCCCCGTGCCTCACACATTTGTCTTTGTAATGAGGTTAGTGTCACAAAGAGACTGCTCGGGTTTCTTAGGTTATCACGTTGTGTGTTTCAATGTCTCAGCAACTCAGTGTCTTTAGCAGAACCTTAAATAATGAAAATTACCATGTGTGGCATTATTGAGATTTGATCTTTGTGTGGGTCTGTGCATCACAACCAAAGAAGTAGAAAACACCTCTTAATACTTGCTAATGTGTTTAGACACTTTGGGTTACTCGAAGTAGAAATTCAAAATATTGAGGAAAGGGAAGGAAGAAATGGTATAATTATATTATAATCTCAAAAATAGAATAATTACTAAAAACAAAATGCTATTCTCCTTCTAAAAAATACTGTTTAGATGTACCTAAAAATCTGCATGAGACCTGCTGTGAAGGAAATACAGTGGCATGTGCACTGGGCAGGGTAAGACATTTCAATATAATTAAAATATTTTTTATTAATTGAACGTATTCTTTGACAGTTTCATACATACACAATGCATTACTGATTGCTATCGTCCTCTCCCGTATTAGCCTTAAGAAGTTTAAAATTCTTAACCAGTGGCATGGTGGTAAATAATAAAACTAGAAAGGCAATGGTCTCTTCTTTTTACCAGTGGAATACCATGTCCCTCCTCTCTGTCCCCAACTCATGTAGCAATTTTCCTTCTTCCCTTTTTTCCTTTCCCATATTCCTTTATGGTTAGGTTTTTAGAATTGGTCTACCACTGTCCTCCAAACTGGGGCTATACTTATTCCATTTGCTGTTGCTTCTTGTTACATCTGACGTCAGTCAGTGGGAGAGGAAACCTGTTGATGTGGTGTGGGTCACACAGGGCATAGGCATGTGGACAAAGACCTATAGCATGTCCAAATATAAAGTCCCCATGTTCTAAGGAAGGAATGAACTGGGGCTGCCCATGCCTCCTATGGCCCTAGCATGTCACAAGTCTTGTTTTTACCAACTCTGCAAGTCTGAAGGGTGACTGGTTCTCACTATAGACAAAGAACCCCAAGACCAAGACAGGCTAAAGCATCATTTCACGGGAAAACTCAAAAACCTTTGGGCAAAGATCTCTACACCTAACCGTTTTAGTTCCCATCACACACAACTTAGAAGATACGAACTGAAATAACAGTTCAATGGGCAAACAGGAGGATCCCTGAGATTGTAAATCTTCAAACATAACCTTTACTGGGACAGAGTATAGGCTCAAGCAAGGTCTTTTGGCAGTCATTGGGACTGTCAGTTCTGCCACTCAGGGACAGCAGCAGCTGCCACTCCCAATTCCTAGAATGCTGGATAACGGCTGGAATCATGACCAATGCTGTTCTGCATGCTTCAGGGGGCTGGCTCTTTGTATCAAACCCAGGACCTTGTGTCTGCTAGGCAAGGGCTCAACTACTGAGCTTCATCTCTTCGGGCAAACTGATAGATCCTCTCTTACTGAACAATAGGTACACTTGGTCAAAAAGTAAAGGGACATATGGCTCTGATAGAACCTAGTCCAGACAAAACAAAATCTGAGAAGGCCCTTAACACATAAACAATGCCTATACCCAGCCAATGACCACAGAACTGCTGCACTTGCAGGATGGACTGCAGCCAGAGCAAACTGCACTTACCGAATCTTCTTGTCTCATATTCACAAACAAGTTCAAGTAACTGTAAATTGTTCTGGCAATTCTGTCCCAGTCCAGAATGTAATGGAAACAGCTCTAGGTTTACTGGCTTGCCAAAGATAGTGTTTATGTATCCAAAGAGTTTTCATCACTATTTAGGGAGGTTTTGTTCTTTTGTTTTTACTCTGGATGGGTTCTGAACATTAGTATGTAGGTACTATTCTCTTATCTGTGGATAGTCATTTGATTTCCTATCTTTTGACTTATTCATCAATAGATTTTATAAATGAAAGTACTTGTCAGGTGTGAGGACTAGAGTGCATGTAAAGCTGGGTGTGGTGTTATACATCTATAACCCTTGTGTACCTACAATGAGAGGGAGCTGGAAGCTGTTGGGGAATATTATTTTAAGGTGTGTTACTTTTGTTCATGTTGCATTTATTTAATTCCGTGAAGCTGTGTTACTGTGCCTGTCTAAAACACCTGATGGTCTAATAAAGAACTGAATGACCAATAGCAAGGCAGGAGAAAGGATAGGCGGGGCTGGCAGGCAGAGAAAATATATAGAAGGAGAAATCTGGAAGGAAGAAAGATGCAGCCAGAGAAGGAGGAAGACTCCAGGGGCTAGTCACCCAGCTTCACAGCAAGCCACGGAGTAAGAAGAAAGAAAGGTATATAGGGATAGGAAAGAAAAAGCCCAGAGGCAAAAGATAGATGGGATAATTTAAAGTTAAGAAAAGCTGACAAGAAACAAGCCAAGCTAAGGCCGGGCATTTATAATATGAATAAGCCTCTGTGTGTGACTTATTTGAGAGCTAGGTAGCAGCGCCCCCCCCCCCAAGGAAAACATACCAACTACAGGAGGCAGGAGAATTCCCAGAAGCTCTCCTGTTAGCCCCACCAATGTAGCAGTGACTAACAGGAGACCCTGATTCAAATAAGATGGAAGACTAGGGCTGACACTCAAGGTTGTCCTCTGACTCCATACATGCACCGTGAAACTTATGTACCTGCACTTACACGCTCACACTCACACATTCACACTCAGCTCACACTTGCCCACTCAAATATTTACACACAAACATGCTACACACCCATCAGAAAGACCTAATGAAAAAATATTTCTTATATTTTAACCACTTTTACAAATCTCATTTTGCTGTATTTTTGGACTTGTGATGTTTATATGTTTATATTAGAATTTTCTCATTCAAGTTATTACTGTTTCTATATACCCTATATAGTTTGGGTATTTATTTATGCTTAATTTTTAAAACTGAATTTTATTTTTTCCTTTAAAAAAGTTATTTTTATTTTATGTGCATATGGGTATTTCCACTTATATGTCTGTGTACCATCTATGTGCAACTCCCAAGAGGGCTAGAAGAGTGTCATATTTACTAGGATTGGAATTTCAGCTGATTGTGAGCTGCCAAGTGGGTGCTAGGAATCGAACCCTGGTCCTCTGGAGAAGCCAGTGTCAACCACTGAGCCATCTCTCTAGACCTTTAACGGTTTTTCAGATAAGATTGAGGTCACATGTTTTGGAAGGATTTGAACTTGTTCATTAAACCTGAGGTTGAGGTAGAGCTAGAAAATAGCAGACCACCTTTCCACGTCATCTGCCGTGTGTCAGTCAGTCTCAGTGCTTTTCCTACAAATCTTCATTGCTTGTAGATTCTGTAATTCTGAACTCATCTGCTTCCCCAGATGCAAAATCAATATTCACAACACTTCCATGGGTGAGGCCCAACAAGGCACTGTTCTGTATTTACTTCAGCTCTCATAGTATAAACATTTGTTCCTTTTTTTTGCAGTGTACTTAATGGCAACGTTTTTGTTGCTAATTCTGATGCTCAAGATTGTTCCAAATGCAGCAATGAAATGCTGTCTTAAGTACAAGATGATGAATCTTATAGAAAAAATGTGCATATTAGAGGAATTTCCTCCCTGTTCATGTTGTCATGCTATTGGCTATGAGTTCGATGTTGAGGAAACAACAGCTTATGTTAAAAAAGGCACCTTGCACAGAGACAAACACTAAGCAAGGCTAAGTCTTGATTGGTTAGTTGATTAGTTAGTGGTGTGGCCAGAGGCTCATGGGAGTCCTGCATTTTTCCTGGAGTGGCATTGATTCAGTATGCACCAATTCAGTGTTTAGACTGAGACTCAATTGTTTACTTTGCCATGTATTTAATGGAATTCTTCTTCAAAACATCTCACTTATTAGCATTTTCTCATTTAGGGATATAGAGCTCTAGAGGATGC